>JARJCX010000366.1:0-116734 GCA_029282285.1 Mycena rebaudengoi
AAAGCTGGGCAAGTGGGGGATATTCATTTTAGCGTGGACGGGCAAAAATGCAACATTCGGACGCGGGGAGTCAAACCCCGGCCTTCAGTTTTAATATGAGACACCGGCTAGTTAAGACCTGAAGTGCGCTGTACACTACATCTCTACCATTTGACCGTGGGTAGTAAATGCGGCTTTTCGCAGACTCAGGAAAGAAGACAAAAAAAAATAGATGTGGACTTTGCTTATTTCGGATGCGGGGAGTCGAACCCCGGTTCTTAGCCTGATGATTGCTACAATACATGATGAGCTGATGCACATGTGCACCGTGCACCAAATCCGAGATATTCAATACATTCTGAACCTGGATGTGGGAAAAAAAAGAAGTGCAAGAGAGGCTTTATTCCAATGCCGGGAGTCGAACCCCGGTCTTCAGCAGTACTCAAACCCTTAAACGACGTAGTGATAGCTGATGTGCACTCTGCACTACATCCGAGTCATTAACCTTCACTTGAAGCTAGGGAAGTAATAGCAGTATTTCAGCATGGACGAAAAAAAAAAAGGAACAGGCAGACAAATTCAGATGCAGGGAGTCGAACCCTATTCTTCAGCTTGCAACCCTTGATACACTTATGAGGAGCTGATGTGCACCGTACACCACATCCGAGTTCTTCTCTACCCTCTGAGACTGGGTACGTAGCAGCATTTCAGCACCAAAAAGAAAAGCATGGACCCGATTCAATCGGATGCGGGGAGTCGAACCCCGGTGTTCCGCCTGCAACATGGAAGCGCTAACAGGAGCTGCTGTGCGCCGTGCACCACATCCGACTTATTCTGTATCATCTGGAGTTGGGTAAGTGGGAAAATGTTTAGCGCCAAAAAGAAAGGAATGCAGCTTCATGCCATAAATTATTCGATGCGGGGTGTCGAACCCCAGCCTTCAGCGCTTCAGCGCTCAGATTTTTTGGACACAATGAACGAGGAGCCGACGTGCACCGTGGACCACATCCGAGTTCTTCTCCACCATTTAGATGTGGGTAAATGTGGTATTTTAGCACCAAAAAGAAAAAAAATGTAGCCGCATAGGCACGTTATTCGGATGCGGGGAGTCGAACCCCTTGCTTTCAGCATTACGCGTATGGCTCTAATCGAGTTGTAGCTGGTGTGCACCCTACACCACACCCGAGTTACTTACCTTCATTTGAACCAGAGAACATGAGAGTCGAGAGCCAGCCGGGCCGGTAGTATTTGCATATGTTTCTGCCCTCTTGTGATCCTTGCAGTAAGAGGTAGTAGCACGCTGGTCGCTCGCCCTTCTGCTCCTCCCCCCATGTTCTCCCCTCTCGGTAAATGCAGTCCCAATATCTCAATCCCACTCTTACTGACCCTTCACCAGCAAAATAATAGATACTTCATACGCCGCATACTCAAATAATGCCGCACCCGTCTCTCTGGCTGCTCCTGCTTCTCCTTCTCGCCCTCTGTGGGCTCGTCTACGCCCTCTACGTCCTCCCACACCGCCGCGCCGGCATCTCCCTCCTGCCGACCGCCGACCCCGCCGCGCGCACCTCCGCCGTCCCGTCGATCCCGCCGCTCCGAGGCCGTGGCCGCGCCAAGAAGAGCGCCTTCGGCTGGCGCCTGCTCCCGTTCGCTCGCTCCCGCCGGGACCCCGTGCTCCCACGGCACTACCGCGCGGCGTTCGCCGGGCGGGGCGGTGCACGCGTGGACACGGACGACGACGCGACGCCGCTGCTCGACGTATCCGACGCCACCAGCACCTGGCGCTCCATCTCCTACATCTCCTCCTCCAGCTCGGGCGAGCTCGTCGATCTGGGGTCGCCGCCGCACGATAACAACAATAACAGTAATATTCCGATTAATATTTATACTGGTACCGACCCGCCGCCCAAAGCGCATCTGACGCGCTCGTCGTTCGAGCGCGACTGCGAGCGCGAGCACGACGGGCACGTTCTGGTCGATTTTTCCTCCCCGTATGACAAGCAGATGCTCGTGGACGTGTCTGTGCCGTCGTCCCCCGCCCACTACGACACGAAGGGCAAGGGCAGGGACACCACCGTCGTCTCCCCGCGCCGCACGCCCCCGCCGTCGCCCCACTAGCCTGCGTCCCCGCACTGGCCCGTCTCCCTCAGCACCACCTCTCCCCCGCCCCAATGGCCACCCACCCCCGTCTCCCTCGCTCCCAAATCCCCCGCCTCCCCTCCTCCGTCCACCACGAAACCCACGCCCCCGCCTCCCATCACCGCGATGCGCGCAGTGCACACCCCCACGCCTGCGGCCCCTACTATTACGTATATAAAGCCCCTCGGCGCGCCTGTCAAGTCCCTCGACACTTCCGCGCTAGATGGGCGTGCCGCAGCGATCGAGCTGCGCGAGGTACACGCCCTCCCCGCACCCGCACCCACCCCCTCCCCCTCCCTCCTCGCCCCGCCCCTCGCGCACGCGCCGTCCCTCCCGCTCCCATCTCCCAAATCCACACCCCACAATCGCTCGTGGAGACGCAGGCGCACACGGCGCTCATGGAGACGCAAGCCTTGCTCACGCCGCGCCCCCTCTCAGTGTCATACGCCTACTCCTACTCCGACTCCACCCCCTCCCCCGACTCGCCTTTCCTCGTGCGGGGCGCGCCGCGCGCGTTGCTGTTCCCCCGTGCGGGTGTGTCGCGTCCAGCTGACGCCGACAACGAGGACAACGAGGAAGACGCAGATGTACTAGAAGAAATGGAGGACGCAGAGGAAGACGCAGAAGACCACGACGGCCTATGGGGCTACGCGGGCAGCCTCGGCGACCTCGTCGCGCGCTGGCGGGAGCACGCGCGTGTGTGGGAGAGGGAGGAGCGCGCGTTGAGTGCGGGTGGACCGCTCGTTGGGCATGGGAGCGTTGGTGGGTTTCCCTCCGCAGGGGGCGCGCACGTCTCTACCCGCGTCCCCTTCGCTGGTGGCGTTGGTGGGTTTTCCCTCGCTGGCCATGGTGGCGGCGTCTTTCCCCTCGACGTGGCGCGGGATGCACAGCGGGAAGAGGAGGTGTGGGCGCCGCAGGCGGTGGAGGGGGAGCAGGACGAGGAGGTGCAGGATCTCGACGACGACACCCCCACTACTCCCGCTTTCGGCGCCCTCCCCAGTGCGTTCGACGACGGCTTCACGCTCATGATAAACGCAGACGACGGCTTCACCCTCCCGACTGAACGTGCGGACGTCACCATTCCCAGTGCGTTCGGCAGCACCGACGACCCGGACGACTTCACGCTCACACGCGCAGACGACGACTTCACCCTCACCCTCACGAACGCAGACGCAGACGGAGCGCAGCACGACTACGACTATAATTACGACCATTACGACCAACATGCGCAAACGCACGACTTGCGCGGATACGACTTGGATGAATACAACGGGGGTGCGGGTTTGGTGGATGAGGTGCGGGTTGTGGATGGCGACGACGTGTTGGGCTGGATGCGTGCCCATGGGGACGACGACGGCGTGGCGCCGATTCCCGACGACGACGCAGGTACGCAGCAGCCCAATCGTGCGCGTGGTGTCGATGTTGATGCCATTGGTGTAGGTGGCGCCGATGAGCTGGTGTCGATTCGTGCGGACGACGACGTGCCGGCGTGGATGTGTGCGCACGGGGATTACGACGACGGCGACGAGGAGCAGGCGCAAGACGACGATGCGCTGGCGTCGGCAGCACCGCACGTTGATGACGCCGTAGAGGCGTCTGGGTGGGAGGAGCGCGATGTCGGGGATGAGGAGCAAGCGCAGAACGGCGACAGCACGGAGCAATCGCACGCCACACTCGACCAAGACGCAGACCTCGCTGCTGCTCAAGCGCAGGACGAGGACGTCGCGGACTACGCGCACGCAGACCCAGACGAGATGCCCCTCCCCGCGTTCGGCCCTCTTCCCCCTCCTCCGCCTTCTGCTTCCTAGGTGCACCACGAACAAGCCGAGGGTGACGCCCACGAACAAGCTGGGGAAAAGCGTGAATCAGGAATGGAAGGGGAGGAGGAGGACACGGACCTGGCGGAGATGCCCCTCCCGGTGTTCGCGCTGCCTGCGTCGCCGCTCAGGATATCGACGTCCGCGCCGCTCCTCCTCCCGCTCCGCACAGAGCATACACGCGAGGCCACGAGCGCAGCAGAGCACACGCCCCTCCTCTCCCCGCCCGCGCGCGAGAAGGACCTAGGCTCGCCCGCGACGCCCGAGCCTCCGCCGGCGGCTGCGCTTCCCGTCCCCGCTTCTTCGCCGCCCCAATCACCCGCGGCGCACGACGTGCACTCTGAGGAAGACTCCGACGACGCGGAAGAAGAAGAAACGGACCTCGGGTTAGCGCTCGTGTTCACGGGGCCTGCGTGGGCGCAGCGCGCGGCCGCCGCGCCCGCGCTCGGGCTGAGCGCACAGCCCGGGTGGGACGGCGAGCGCGAGGGCGCCCTCGCGTTTCCGGGGGCGTTCCCCGGTACGTCGTCCGTGTCGGCCTCGGTTGGGGAGTCGTCCGCATTAAAGTCGCCTCCCACGCAGCAGCAGCTCACGAAGCGCGCTTCGCCTGCGGGCGGGCGCACGCAGCGCTCGCCGCTGGACGTCGCGCTGGCGATGCAGCTAAGGCCCGGGATGGGCGTGGGCGCGGAGGGGGCGTGGCTCGTGAGGTTCTTGATGAGCTTCTTTGGGTGGTTTGCGGTGCTCGTGGCGGGGGGGAGGGAGTTTTCGTGAGTGCGTCGGCGCGTTTCCCCGGTCGTTGGGCCGGTTCGTTGCTTTATCCGCCGCCCATCTGCTTCCTCCTTTCCCAATTCCCGCAACGGTGGACTTTGCACGCCTACAAATTCCAATTCAAGCTATCGGTACATCACAAACTCGGTTTATCCTGAAACTCTGCGACTACCGGCTCCAAAACGTGACTTTCCTGCACACTCAAACTTGGTTTTTCACCTTCCCTGCGATTTCTTGCCTCTAATTAAGCCCTATAATATCAGCCCAGAAATTTCAAATCAAGCTAGCGACTTTCTGACACCGACTCGACCAATCTGGCGCGCCATTCTGCTGACTTCGCGCTTTTGTCTTTCTTTTGTGCCCGCCTCGCAGCCTATTTGTTGTCTTTCCCGCGACCTCCGGCGGCCTCAACATTTCCGACTACGGGAATCCCGTGACTTCCCGTCCGATAATCGGACGCGTCATTCTGCCGACTTCGCGTGCTTCATTTTTCGAAGTGCCACGATTTCCTACCTTTGAAATCTGCGTTGGATTAGGCATTCAAAATTCTAGACCGCCGATCTTGTACGCTTTCCCGCGGACTCGGTGCGTTGTTTTCGCCACTTTTCTTCCCGCTTTGCCGCTCTTCTCCTACCTCAAAGTTCGCGCTGGATTCGAAATCTCGACGGCTTGGCCGCAAATTCCAGAGCGCTTTGATCAAGGTTCGTCCTCATTTCCTCCTTCAAACTCACCTATTAATATTCTTCTTAACCACATCTACTTCCGCGTGTCTTTGGTCATCTACCTATCACTTTCATCAACAACGGTCCAAGCGCGGTCTAGCAGCTGCAAGGAGCGCCACTAGCCCTAGTTTTGCTTAGGGTACATTTTTTGTGCCTCTATTTATAAAATGAATACATCAGAACGTTGTAAGTGTAACCGGCACGGACGGAGAGATTTTGGGTACCACCTTCGAGGATTTGTTTTCGGGCTTGGCGAGCAGTAGATGGAACATATTTCAGAGTTTTCAACAAAAAGTAAAAAAGCTTTATGGGTAGCACTCATTTGGATTGGGGGAGTCGAACCCCGAGATTCAGCCTGCAACACAGCGAATTACTATTAGTACGTGCACCGTGCACCACATCCGAGTTACTTCCCTTCATTTTAAGCTGGGTAATTGGAGATATTTCCGCATGGACTCAGGAGAGAAGAAAAAAAGGATCTTCTACAGATTCGATGAACCATTTGGTTGCGGGGAGTCGAACCCCAATCTTCAGCCTGCAGTATCATTGGATCAGATAATGAGAAGCTGATGTGGACCGCACATCCCAGTTCTTCTCTACCTTCTGAAACCGAGTATGTGGGCATTATTTTTGCATGATCAAAAAGAAAAAAATGCGTGCAAGACCTGTTCGGATGCGGGGAGTCGAACCCCGGGTTTTAGCAGTACCTGAACACTCAGTACTCAAACCGCAATGGAAGCTGATGTGCGCCGTGCACCACATCCGAGGTACTCCTTCCCTTCTGAGCCTGGGGATGTGGGATTATTTTCACCACCACCAAAACATCCAAAAAAGTCTGTGAATTCTCCCCCCTATTGAGATGCAGGGAGTCGAACCACAGCATGTCCACACTTCCCATTGAGTGGTGGCTGATGTGCACCACATCGGAATTACTCCATACCTTCTCAACCTGGGTGAGTGGGAATATTTGAGCATGGATATCACTGGGAAAAAAAAGGAGAGGCTGACAATATTGTAATTCGGATATGGGGAGTCGAACCCCGGCTTCAGCCTGACGGTCATAAAATAGGCGTTAATAGGCCCGCTGATGTGCACCGTGCACCACATCCGAGCTATTACCATTCATCTGGAGCTGGGTAAATGTGGTATTTTAGCGAGGAAATGGGCAAAACACAAGGAGACACGCTGAATTCGGATGCGGGGAGTCGAACCCCGGCTTTCAATCTTCCAGGTATTGGACGCAATATAATAAGGAACTGACGTGCACCGTGCACCACATCCGAGTCATTCCATACCTTCTCAACCTGGGCGAGTGGGCATTATTTTGGCATGGACCAAAAAAAGAATCAAGGGCTGCTTATTCGGACGCGGGGAGTCGAACCCCGTTCTTCAGCATCAAGAGAATTCAAAATGAACCACAAAGGGCTGATGTGCACCGTGCACCACATCCGAGTTTTTCTTTATCCTTTGAACCGGGGTAAATGGGAATATTTCGGCACAAAAAAGCAAATAAAAGATAGATATCAATTATTTCACTTATTCAGATGCGGGGAAAATAGATATCAATTATCCCACTTATTCAGATGCGGGGAGTCGAACCCCGGCTTTCAGCTCTAAGCTTAGATATAACCAACCAACAAGGAGCTGGTGTGCACCCTACACCACATCTGAGATATTTTCTATCATTGAAACCTGGCTAAGTGGCAGCATTTTGGCGAATTCAGCAGAGAGGACAAAAAAAAATACGGGGCTCGCATCTTATTCGGACGCAGGGAGTCGAACCCCGTTCTTCAGCTTACAGCGCGTCCACACTAGTGGTAGCTGATGTGCACCGTGCACCACATCCGAGTTAATATGCTTCATTTGGAGTTGGGTGAATGTAGTAGTATTTCAACATCGACAAAAAGCAAGGAAGGAAAATATATTTGGATGCGGGGAGTCGAACCCCAATGTTCAGCCCGCAGCGTAAGAGCTGATGTGCGCTGTGCACTACATCCGAGTTCTTTTCTACCTTCTGGAGCTGGGGAAGTGGGCATTATTTTGGCATGGACCAAAAAGAAAAAAATCAATCTCGACTGTGACTTATTCGGAAGCGGGGAGTCGAACCCCGGTCTTCAGCCTGCAACACTCTCGTCAAAGATTCAACAGGAGCTGCTGTGCGCCGTGCACCACATCCGAGTTGTCCTATATTATTTGGAGTTGGGTAGTCTGAGCAACATGTCCACTATAGCTAGTCAAGATGCGGGGAGTAGATCCCGGTCTTCAGCCACTGCATTGAAAGAGCAAGATAAAGAGTTGAGGTGCACCATGCACCACATCCGAGTTATTCAATACCTTCTGAAGCTAGCTAGGTAAATGCGGTATTTCAACATGAGTGTGGCAAAAATGTTGGCTCATTCAGGACAAATCGGATGCGGGGAGTTGAACCCCGTTCTTCAGCTCACATTGCTTGAAGTTTGCAACTCGACAAGAAGCCGATGTGCACCCTGCACCACACCCGAGTTACTTGCCTTCATTTGAACCAGAGAACATGAGTCGAGAGCAAGCCGGGCCGGTAGTATTTGCACATGTTTCGGCCCTCTTGTGAGGTCGTGGCGTCCTCGCGGTAGGAGCTAGTAGCACGCTGCTCAGCTCGCCCTCCTGCTCCTCTCCCATGTCCTCCCCTCCCGGTAACCGCTGTCCCCATTATCTTCATCCCACTCTTACTGACCCTCCACCAGCAAACTAATAGATACTTCATACGCCGTATACCTTCTAATGCCGCACCCGTCTCTCTGGCTGCTCTGGCTGCTCCTGCTTCTCCTGCTCGCCCTCTGTGGGCTCGTCTCCGCCCTATGCATTCTCCCGCACCGGCGCGCCGGCATCTCCCTTTTGCCGACCGCCGACCCCGCCGCCCGCACCTCTGCCGTCCCCCCGATCCCGCTTTTGCGTGGCCGCGGCCGCGCCAAGAGGAGCGCCTTCGGCCTGCGCCTCCTCCCGTTCGCCCGCTCCCGCAGGGACCCCGTGCTCCCGCGGCACTACCGCGCGGCGTTCGCGGGGCGGGGCGGCGCACGCGTGGACGCGCATGACGACGCGACACCGCTGCTCGACGTGTCCGACGCCACCAGCACCTGGCGCTCCATCTCCTCCTCCTCGGGCGATATTGTTGATCTGGAGACGCCGCACTCAAACCCGCTCTGCCCGCGCCCGCCCGCCACATCCAACCCCTTCTCGCGCTCCTTGCCCCGCCCTTCGCACACACATGGTCCCTCCCGCTTTCGATTTTTGGACACCCCGCAAACAATACCGCGTCTGTAGCGCCACGAAATGCCAGATCAAGCTATATGTTTTCCACCACCTAAGAAGCCTTTCCTGTTCTGTTAACTTGATCTCCCCAAAGCACGCAACCTATTGCGGCTTCTCAGTCCACGCTTTCTAAATAAAAGTATCGCTCTCCCGAGACCAACGCTTTCTCCAAGGTTCTCCAAGGTCTTGTGACTAGACTGGGAGTTCTCGCATCAGTGTCGGCTCAAACCCGCAACTTACACGCCCACAAATGCCAATTCAAGCTCTCGCCTTGCCGCGACTTCCTCCAAGCACATCCCAAATTCTTGAAGCTCTGCCAAGACCCCACTCGAACACTCACCCTTGATTTTTCACCATCCTGTGACCGAGTGAGTTGAATCGAACCTTCAAATCAAGCTCTGGACTTCTCTCTACCGATCTGGTGTACCATTCTGCCGACTTCCTTTTTCTTTTTCGGGCCCGCTTCGCGGCCTGCGACTTCAACATATTTCTTCCCCTCTCAGCGACCTCCGGCCTCAAATGGCAGCGTGAAATCGAGGATTTCCGACTACAATACAAGAATTTAAATCAGTCCTTCATTACGGGTTTTTCTTTCTGCTTGCAGGTGGACAAGCTACAGCCCGACTTTTCGAAGTGCCATGATTTCCAGTCTTCAATATCTGCGCTTGATCAGGCCTCCAAAATTCTAACCCGCCGATGTTTTGCGCTTTCCCCCGGACTTGGCGCATTATTTTCGCGATCTCTTCTCGCTTCGTGCCACCTCAAAGTTCGCGCTGAATTCGAATCTCGTGCGATTCCGGACGGCTTGACGTGTCTTTGTGCAATGTTGATCTGACCTGACGCGTCGCGCCCATGGTACCCCCCCCCCCCCCCAGCAAACTCCAGAGTGCGTGTCCTCGTATCCTCCTTCAACCTTAACTATTCTTCTCAATCACATCGATTTCCGAGTGTCTTTAATCATCTATCTATCACTCTCATTAACAACGGTCCAAGCGCGGTCTAACAGCCGCAAGGGTTGCCACTAGCCCTAGTTTTGCTTAGGGTACGTTTTTGTGACTTTATTTAGACAATGAATACTTCCGAACTTTGTACGTGCAATCGGCAATGACGGAGAGTACCACCTTCGAGCATTTGTTTTCGGGCTCGGCGAGCAGTAGTGGAAGATATTTCAGAGTTTTCAAAAAGCAAAAAAAAAAAAGCCTACGGCTGCCATTTATTCGGATGCGGGGAGTCGAACCCCGAGATTCAACCTGCAACACGGCTTATTACTATTAGGACCTGCACCGAGCACCACATCCCAGTTACTTCCCTTCATTTGAGACTGGGTAAGTAAGTGGTTATTATTTAGGCACAAAAGCAGAAAGGCAACAGGTGCTTCATTCGGATGCGGGGAGTCGAACCCCAGTCCTCAGCCTGACGATGGTTCGAGTTTACGATGAGCTGATATGCACCGTGCACCACATCCAGGGTAAGTGGGCAGCATTTAGCACCAAAAAGAAATGAATTTCAAAGCCAAGCATTCGGATGCGGGGAGTCGAACCCCAGTCTTCAGCTTTCAAGAAGGAGCTGATGTGCACCATACACCATATCTGGCTTACTTCCCTTCATCTGAAACTGGGTAAGTGGGCATTATTTCAGCATGGACGAAAAAAAAGAAGCAAGGCAGATACATTCGGATGCGGGGAGTCGAACTCCAGCTTTCAGCTCATAGCTATCATCAAACCAGCTTATTGAGAGCCGATGTGCACCTTGCACCACATCTGAGATATTCCCTACTATTTGGAGCTGGGTAAGTGGCAGATATTTCAGCATGGACATGACAAAAAAAAACTCGAATTGCAAGACAGATCGGACGTAGGGAGTTGAGCCCTGGTCTTTAGCCTTTCACGTTCTGGAAATCCCGGCGTATGCGAAGCTGACGTGCACCGTGCACAACATCCGAGATACTTCCTACCACTCGAACCTGGGTAAGTGGGCATTATTTTGTCAGGGACCGAAAAAAAAGTAAAGCTCGACTTATTCGGATGCGGGGAGTCGAACCCCGGTCTTCAGCTTCTCGTATTTGATTATACATGTATATAGAGATGATGTGTGTCGTTCATCACATCCGAGTTGATACCCTTCAACTGGAGTTGGGTAAGTGGGAGATATTTCAGGGTTTCAATACAACAGACATACTGTGTTATTTGGATGCGAGTCAAACCTCGGTCTTCAGTCTGCATCTTGGAACAATACTAAGAGAAGCTGATGTACAGCGTGCACCACCCTCCGAGATATTCTGCACCATTTGGAGTCAGGGAAGGGTGAAAATCCACTAAAGCATTATTCGGACGCGGGGAGCTGAACCCCGGCATTCAGCTTGAAGAGGGCAAAAGCAGACACCACTTAACTGGAAGCTGAGGTGCACCATACACCACATCCGACTTATTTCCCTTCATCTGAAGCTGGGTAAGTGGGCATTATTTCAGCATGGACAAAAAAAGAAAGGCAAGGCAGATCTATTCGGATGCGGGGGGTCGAGTCCCCGTGTTCAGCTTTCGATTTTCATTTGGCTCGCATCGGGGTTCTCTGTGCTCCTATGTGCGAAGCCGCTGAGTCCCCAGAAGCTGCGTGATTCCTACGGGTATGACGGTTTTAGCGCTATCTCCATCCTATCTCCTCCTTTCACATGCAATATATCCAAATGCCGCCACTTCACATCATCTGCCATTTTATAATTATCAAGCACTACTGGCTCACCCATTTGTTGCAGATTTATTTTCGCAGTGGTGAGGGGCATGGCTGATTTTCTTTCTGGATGCCACCACATTGCTGGACCAGAGATATGTGCATAAAGACAGCTTTTCTCGGCCGGCACAAGTAGACGAGTATCCTTTTCTTGACTACATTTGAAAGATTTAAAGATAGATCTGTTTCCGGTGTGAAATTGTCAACAGACACATATACCGTGTATATATCATTTGATTCATATCATGCTCATAATGGCCTTAATGCACGGCCAAATGTATATATATATAAGCCCCGACGAATGGAACCCCTCCCTGTCATCAATGCCCACCATTCCTATTACCAAGAATGTCGAGAGTCTTCTCCAATATATTATACTGGCAGCAACTACTACCAAGAACATTGCAGAAACAGCCAAAGTGCCTTTCCTTGGATCAACTGCCATATTGTGCTTGTCAATCACAAAGTGTATTGAGGTAAGCTGATGCCTCCACCTATTGGCACCATATTTAACAAAACAAAGACGACCAAATTGAACAAGGAAGAATACATTGAGATTATGGAGCACATTCATGAAATCCTGTGCATCATTGTCCAGCTTAATTCAACTTCAGAAATCAGGGGTATCCTTCCAACATCACTCCTGTATGACATTGCAAATTCACCGAGTGAGTCCCATTTGATGATGACATTGTCTTTATTTTATATTTTCACACCAGGGCACTTGAAAAGTTGTTCACAGTTCTGAATGGGCAAAAAAAAGGCACTCTAGGAAAAATAAAGGGACTTTTCAAACAGCCTGAGGCCAGAGAAAAATTGGAAAGATGCAAGCAAGAGCTCAGTCGGATGGTTGGATTGTTCCAGGTATGTCAGATGAAATGTGTTTCAGTGCACATTCAAATCATTTGCAGGCTCAGGTTACAGGTTCAACCTTGTCTCAAATGGGGCAAATGAAAAAGGATGCCAAGGAACAACATGAAAAGCTTGTTGCCCTTTTGGAGAAAGACTCTGCCCTCACCGCATCTGATTGCTCCTCAGTGAGTAGCAAAGTATGACCATTGACATTTGTAGCTCATGGTTGTTAGATGGCAGGAACTCTAGCAAGTTTGAAGAATAATAGGTGAGCCAAACCTGCAAACACCATCAATCCTACTAAAGGTCTTAAACAGCTCAGAATCTTTTGGTCTACTTCCACCCTGTCCACACATCTTCCATGGCCGTGAATCAGAGCTCTGGGATGTGGTGAATATTCTCATACAAGATTCTGCCCACATTGCTATTCTTGGTGCGGGAGGCATGGGAAAGACCAGCCTCGCCACGGCAGCCCTCCATAATCCACAAGTGGAAGCCAAGTATTCACATCGATACTTTGTTCCATGTCACTCGAGCCCCACTTGCACTGAGCTGGCAGCAACAATTGCAGCCCATATTGGGTTGGAGAAGGGCTCAAACCTGCCAAAAAGAATTGCACATTATTTTGCCCATGCTCCCCCTTCTCTTCTGGTCTTAGATAATCTGGAAACCCCATGGGAAGCCCTTTCAGCTCGCTCTGAAGTTGAAGAGTTTCTATCTCTTCTGACTGATGCCCTCCACTTGGGCCTGATGGTTAGTAATGTTTACCAGTTTATCAAACTATACCTTGAACTTCTTGTAGATCACCCTCAGAGGTGCTGAGCACCCAAGCAAAGTCAAATGGACCAGACCTTTTTTGGCCCCTCTTGAGCCACTTTCCAATGTGGCTGCTTGGCAGACCTTCATTGAAGTTGCTGATGATGGCCATGATGATGCCAGCATCAAAAATCTCCTTGAACTGACTGGGAATCTTCCCCTGGCAGTCAGCCTCATTGCAAGTGTTGCAAGTTCTGAAGGATGTGCCAAGGCACTTTCTCGGTGGAAATTGGAAAGTACTCGGATGCTTTCAGATGGGTATGACCAGAGATTGAGCTTGGATATATCCATCATGTTGGCATACACCAGCTCCCGAATGACCCCAGGTGCTCAGGAGTTGCTCAGCATTCTTTCCATGCTACCAGATGGGCTTTCAGATGCCAATTTGGTGCAGGCCAAACTACCAATCCCTGATATTCTGTCTTGCAAGGCTACTCTGATTCAAACAGCCCTTGCCTTTGTTGGCCAGGATCAACATCTCAAAGTTCTGGTTCCCATCCGAGAACATATCCTTAGCATTCATCCTCCCCAAAATATATTGAAGCTGAAGCTACGGGAACACTTCCATCAAATTCTTGATCTTTGGCACCAATTCAAGAATCTCAACCTAACAGATATACTCCCTCAAATTTCAGGAAATTTGGGCAACTTCAACACTGTCCTCCATGATGGGCTTCAGCCAGAGGGGCCTGATATTGTCCAGAATTTGAGGAGCATCCTTTTTCTCAATCAATTTTATGATCAGGTCCACAGCACATATTCACCCCTTTTGCTGCAGCTTTCTGGGCAAATGCTGCATTGGAAAGACAATCAAATCTTTGGGGAATATCTCATCGAGTTATTGGAAACTTCGGACTATTTGCCTGACCCAGATTTCAATCACGACATCATCCTAGGCACTCAGCATTTCACATCAAAAGATCCACTGGAACAGAGTAAGACACAATCATGGTCCATGTGTTCACCTAACTAATTTATCACCAGGCAAATGGTACCATGCACTGGGAATGTATTTTCGGTTTGCAAAGTCAGATTTAGCAGGAAGCCTGCAGTATTATCAAACAGCATATTCTCTGGCAGAAAGTACTGGATACCCTACCACTGTTGGCTACTCTGCTTTGGCCAGCATATGTGACATTCATCTTTTCACTGGAAAGCCCTTGAGTGCAATCACACATGCCAAGGAGGCATATAGATATGCTGAGCACATAGGGAACATCCATGGACAAGCTTGGTCTCTCTCCTATCAAGGAAGAAGTCACATATGTTTGGCAAACTATCAGCATGCTCAACATCTTCTGCAAAAATCCAGACACATCCTGGCTACTCTTGGTCACCAACAAAGTGGATTGAATTGTTCCATCCTAAATCAGCAGGCTGAGATACACCTTATGAAATCTGAGTATTTGGAATCACTCAAGCTGCAAGTAGCCATTGCATCCAGCTGCCAGGCAACTTCATACTATGCCATCCTGGCAAACTTGAACATTGCTTTCATTGATATTACTACTGGTGCTGACTTAAAAATTGTTCACCAAAATTTAGACATCACTCAGTCTCATTTGAAGGCATTGTATGGGTATTTTAGCAAACAGCTATCCACTTTCAGTGATTATATAGCTGCTGATCTCTGTCTTCGAGATGGGGCTATTGGTCTTGCAAATACCATGTTTGAAAAATGTTTTGTATCCTCTCTGGATATCCAGCTGGACCTGTCGCTCTTATGTGCTGAAAGGCTTGGAGATCTTTCCACTGGGATGAATGACACCCAAACTACACTGCAATGGACTGGGATCCTCATTGCACTGGCATTGAAGTTCAAAAACAAGCTCCAGACAATGCAAGCACTCCGATGCCTTGGCCAGATTTTTTCTGCTGAAGGCGATGATGAAACAGCACTCAGCCTATTCAATGTTGCTCTTGATGGATTCACATTCATGGATGTCCATCGCTGGCGGGCAGATTGCATGGTTCGAATTAGTGATATACTGAATAATTGTGGAGAGGTCATTAAAGCAATTGAATTGTGGAAGACAGCCAGGCCCTTGTTTGAAAGGTCCTCTCAGATGAAGGATGTAATCAAGATTGATACAAAGATAGCAGAGGTTGGCTCTGCCATTCTGGCCAAGTATGAGGAACAACTTCAACACCTTTCAGAATTGCATGTACCTGTTAGTGCACTGAAGGAGGCATACATCACCAAGGAGGAGGAGGAGGAGGAGGAGGAGGAGGAGGACAAATTGACTCAAGGAAGTGACATTTGGGACAAGGGGAGGCATGGAGTGTTGGTTTGAATTGTATTCTGGATATTGGATAGTTGGGGTTTGTGTTTCAATCTTCTTGTTCTTTCTCTTCAACTTTCCACAGCTCCACTCATATTTGGACAAATACATACCTACCTGTTTTTGGTGTGCACAGCATGCTATGTCCAGATTATAGCCTTTTGTCCAGTATGTAGCCTCCCTATTTATTTATTTTAACCACATCAATGGTGATTAAGTGTGGTCTGAATTGTGAAGGCAACATAACTACCATCCCCTGCAAGTTGTCGCTGATGCAGCCTCAAATATTTGAACCCACCAAAGGGTTGGCAGCTGTATGGTCCTACGCCTTCCTGAGGTGATAGCCCACGAACGACAGTGACTCAATGCGGAGATTATCACCCATTAGGCAAGGAAAACATTTTCATTTCATCATGATCTTTTGTCCCCAAGTGTATGTAATAGTACTGCTAGGCCAAAGAAGAAAATCCAACAGGATTTGGGAAAGAGCTGACTCTGTGCCACCTTGCCCTAGCTTGCGGCTGAAGGTTTGCCCAGTTGGGAGGAGAAAACCACCTGTGATTTGGTTCATCCTGAGCCCTGCATATGCTAAGGCAAATTGCTTCTCTAAACTTATTTTATTTGAAGGTTTAAACATTTAATGCAGCCACCCATGTACCAGGGCATGAGAGTCAGCCTTAGCATGATACATGTATCCCCCCCCCACAGATCTAGCCCTTGAAAAAAAGCGCTGTTGTGCCATATTACCCACCGACTCACAGCCTTGGTATGCTCGGAAAATTGTGTGCTTTATGCATCATTCTGTGCCTCCCATGCTCACGACATGCTTGTGGTGTTGCTGTGCTTTTACAGCCAATGTCGATACCGAAGGCGCGGCGAAAATCGCTCCACCGACAAGAGAATCAACCCCCCAGATATTCTCTTTAAAAATGACGAACCTCACCGAAAGCGCTAAATGTCCGACTTGACTAAAGAAACCCCCACTTCTCCTGGTGAACTCAACACCGGGTTGACTGACATTCCCAAAGTCACTGCTGTTGCTCAGGCCAATGAGGCACAGCTTGCCCCCGACACCAACTCTGATAGCTCTGGCAGTTTGCCTGACCTGGTCCCTGCCAGTGACAATGACTCCGACAACAGCAGTACGACGGGGAATAGTGAAGACGTGAAGGTCCATCATCTTTCCCCCATAACCATCAAACAATTACCAGAGTAGCACCGAAGGCCCTCCTGGTTCACGGGAGGGTTCCGGGGATCTGGTGCATTGCGGACTCGGTGCGTTGTTTTCACCACTTTTTTTTCCCGCTTTGCCGCTCTTCTCCTAACTCCAAGTTCGCGCTGGATTCGAAATCTCGACAATTTGGCCGCAAATTCCAGAGCGCTTTGATCAAGGTTCGTCCTCATTTCCTCCTTCAAACTCACCTATTAATATTCTTCTTGACCACATCTACTTCCACGCGTCTTTGGTCATCTATTTAGTCATCTATCTATCACTTTCATCAACAACGGTCCAAGCGCGGTCTAGCAGCTGCAAAGAGCGCCACTAGCCCTAGCTTTGCTTAGGGTACGTTCTTGTTACTTTATTTATAAAATGAATACATCCGAACTTTGTACGTGCAACCGGCACGGACGGAGAGTTTTGGGTACCACCTTCGAGCATTTGTTTTCGGGCTTGGCGAGCAGTAGATAGAAGATATTTCAGAGTTTTCAACAAAAAGCAAAAAAAGCTTACGGGTAACACTCATTCGGATTGGGGGAGTCGAACCCCGAGATTCAGCCTGCAACACAGCGAATTACTTAGGACGTACACCGCGCACCACACCCGAGTTACTTCCCTTCATTTTAAGCTGGGTAAGTGGAGATATTTCTGCATGGACTCAGGAGAGAAGAAAAAAAGGATCTTCTACAGACTCGATGAACCATTTGGATGCGGGGAGTCGAACCCCGGTATTCAGCGCTTCAGCCTGCAGTATCATTGGATCAGATAATGAGAAGCTGATGTGCACTGTGCACCACATTCGGGTTATTTCATACCTTGTGAAGCTGGATAAATGCGACATTTCAACATGAGTGTGGCAAAAAAATAGGGTTTCCAGATAATTCGGACGCAGGGAGTCGAACCCCGGCATTCAGCTTGAAACCATCTGGATTCATTACCAAACATATACTGGGAGCTGTCGTGCACCGTGCACCACATCCGAATTATGCCGTATCATTTGGAGTTGGAGGGGGAGGGAGGAGGAGGATGTACTACTGTGGTGGTCCCCAAAAGGAATAAGCAGGTACTGTACCTACGTACACAACATCCAAATGTACACTACAGTTGGATAAGGGGGAAAATCTTTAGCACCAAAAAGAAAAAATGTAGCCAACCACTTATTCGGGTGCAGGGAGTCGAACCCCGTTTTCAGCTTGGTAAATGAATCAAGGTGACCAGACACCTTAACCTGGGTGAATTGTGGACATGAGCCCCAAAAATGGTAAAAGACATCTAGCCCCTGTTATTCAGATGCGGGGAGTCGAACCCCGGCTTTGAGCTCTAAGCTTTTTAACCGCTGACCCACAAAGAGCTGGTGTGCACCCTACACCACATCTGAGATATTTTCTTTCATTGAAACCTGGGCAAGTAGCAGCATTTTCGCAAACTCAGGAGGGAAGCCAAAAAAAAATCTACTTGTCATCTTATTCAGATGCCGGGAGTCGAACCCGGTCTTCAGCTTGGAGTGGAAGAGTATTATAATGAGCTGATGCGCACCGTGCACCACATCCGACTTACTTCCCTTCATTTTGAGCCTGGGTAAGTAACAGTCTGTTAGCACCAAAAAGAAGTGAATGTCGAAACCACGCATTCCCGGGATGCATATTCGAAATGGTGATCAGAAAACCTCGAAGAAGGCAAAGTATTCATCATCTAACATGACAAGAAACAAAATCCAACTACTCCCTTCATTGGAAATATATCTTAACCTTACTCTTCCTCTTTCCTTCAAAGCAGTGTTTAAACTATGGCTTGTAAACCTGTTTAACCGCACCTTGAGAGTCCAGTTCAACTCAGCAAGTTGGACTTGTGTACTGGGCCACAGGCCCATGATAAAGGAGCATTACATCCCTGAATCATCACTCCAAGTTGGCCCAGTCAGAATGTTGCTGCTTTGTCTCCCTGCTTATGTACTCATGCAACTGGGGGCATGAGTTTGAACCCCGGTATAAAATGACTTTTTTTGACGCGTTTAAACACTGTTTAAACCGCCCTTTCAACGGCCCTGATCACCGGCCCGTGCCGTTAAACATGTTTAGATTAAACACCTGTTTAAACGGCAATTTGCGTCTAGATGCAAATTGTTTAAACAAACGTGATATAGATTCTTGTGTATTAATAAAACCCGGACGATACCGGGGCCAAAAGCCTACAGGGGAAAAATCGAAAATCGAAATTCAGGTACATAGGGTGGATTCAGACCCAAAGGGAATGATAGTATCAGTGCGAAATCAAGCTCACTGTCATCTCGCTGCCACTGCAGAAGCACCGCTCCCACGCGCAAGTACTGCACCCGAACAATGCGGCGACCACGCAACACCACTCCGAGCACCGTATTTATCCTCTGGCTCAGCGACGGTGCTGAAAATCCGACTGATCTGCATTTCGAACAGGACTACTGCAGTTCATTCGGGAGTAACTGTAAAGGCTCGCTGTCAGCTGGCTGCCGTCGCCGAGGCACCACATCAATCTAAGTTCGACCTTCACGTAAGTAGTACTGCGCGCGAACAATGCGGCCAGCCACTTCCCCGGATCTGCCCTCACAGCCTTGTGTCCAATTTAAAGCACAACGTGCCCCATGCATGTTTCTCCAACACTTCCTCTTAACCACGCCTGTGTTCCTGTGAAACTCCCAAGTCTACTGCAGCAGTATACTGTACCAATCCTAATGACTGAAACGTAACGCGTAACGGGGGCACCGTTTCGTTTCAAATGTAACGCATAACAGAGAGGTCGTTTCTTTCAAAAACCGTTACTTTTTTTTTCCCCCAGCAGCAGAATTTAATATATTTATGCAAGGACATTGTGTAGGAGTAAATCTGGACCCCATGTACGTCCTCAAACCCCTCTAATTCAAAACTTAGTCAGCCTCACCCACAATAAGTGATGGCTTTAGTGTGGCCGTTTCAACATTTTAGGTATGTAACGCATAACGGCGTGGGTGTTTCACGTTGCTACCAAATTGTTTCAGTAACGGTTCAAGGCCTGTTTCAGTCATTAGGATTGGTACAGTATCCTCTTTGGTCAGTTCTGTTTCCTATGTGACCTTTAGTGCTGTTATTCATACATAAGATTTAGAATGGCTAGTGATTCAGGGCATCAGACAACAATCCACGGTGTGAATCACATCAGTTGTCAATCTTGTCTAACTGTTCTGTAGGGGGTACCGGAGGGCCGGGTGGCATTGGGGGTGGCATTGGGGGTGATGGTGGCAATGGCGAGGGCCCTCAGTTCACAAATTGCAATTTCATGTTCTCCGGTGGTAAATCACTGCAATATATTGTCAAAAGCTGTTCCTGATAATACACACCAGATCTTCGCATTTGTCCCCAGCCAGTGTCTTCATTCACAGGGCGAAAGGAAATTCTTCAGAAGATGCACCAACACTTTGACTGTGATCAAGGATCTCGGCACATCTTTGTCTTGCATGGCCTCGGGGGTTCTGGAAAAAGTCAGCTTGCTTTCAAGTTTTTACAAGACTCCCAAGCCCACCATCGGTATGAATAAATTTCATAAATTTTGCAAATGTGTCACACCCGATTTCTAGCTTCTCTGAGATATTCTACATTGATGCCACAAGTGAACAGACAATTGAAACTGATCTGAAGATTGTTGGCCCTGCAGTGGGTGGTGGATCAGCCGAAGCGAGTCTGCACTGGCTTGCAGGCAAACAAGAAGAGTGGCTTCTCTTGTTTGACAACGCTGATGATGTCAAATTGGATATTTCAAAGTTCTTCCCTCACTGCACCTTTAGCAACATTTTGATCATAACTCGCAACCAACAACTTTGCATTCATGCCAGTGCAGGCTCAAGGGTGTCGGATATGGAACCTGAAGATGCAAAGGACCTGCTCTTGCAGTTGGTTTACCAAGGCAGGAGTGATAAGCAAGAGAAACTCAGCAGTGATGTACAAGAGGAACTGGCATTAGCTATTGTGAAGGTCTTTTCTTTCAGGTTTTTCTTGATGCAACTCAAACTGAAGCATAAAACAGGAACTCCATTGCTTTGCTTTGGCTGTCTCCCAAGCAGGCAGTTATATTCATGCCCATGGCAAATTGAGTGGATATCTGAAACTCTATCAAAGCCATCATGACCAGCTGCTGCAATGTGTAGAGGTTCAAAGACAGAACCAATATGGTCTAACCATATATGCAACGCCTTGGAAACATATCGCTGGGGCTCTCACACGAATCTCTGCTGGATCGGCCACCAAGGCCTGGGGAGTCAACGCAGGCGGTAACATCTATCGTTACACTGGCGATGACAGCAGGCCCTGGGTTCGAATCCCTGGCGCTCTAACCGACATTGGCGCGGCTGCTGATGGCACGGTGTGGGGTCAACGCCAACAACGACATCTTTCGCTATGCCGGGAATTCCAATCACTGGATCAACATTCCCGGTGCACTCAAGCGAATCTCTGTTGGATCGCGCACCAATGTCTGGGGAGTCAATGCTGGTGGCAACATCTATCGTTACACCAGTAATGACAGCAAGCCCTGGGTTCGAATCCCTGGTTCCCTAACTGACATTGGCGCGGGTGCCGATGACACGGTTTGGGGGGTCAACTCCGCGGGCGACATCTATCGCTACACCGGGCACGAAGGAGATCCCAGTCCCTGGGTCCACATTTCTGGCAAACTCAGTGCCATCTCTGCGGGGATAAAAACTAATGTGTGGGGGGTGAACAGCGCAGGCAACATCTACAGGTATACGGGTGATGATAGTAAGCCCTGGGCTCAGGTCGCTGGTGGCCTGACCGATATTGGTGTGGGTGCGGATGGTGTGGTTTGGGGCGTCAACTCGGATGGCGCTATTTATCGCTGGATTCGTGATTAGCCTCCTCTTCTTGCCTTTCATCAATGCCGTGGGCGAGAATCCTGCTCCCTTGGCTACTCAGAATCTCAGACTGTTCTCACTTTGTATTTTCTCATATGAGTCCATCCAATAAATTCTACGTTGATATTTGAGCCGTGAGGTCGCGGAAACTCGACAATCAAATCAGCATGAGAAAGCGTCCTCTTGAATGCACCAGTGTTGTCCAGCTCACGTCAAGAAGGTCAAGAGGGGGTCAAGAAACCTTGATGTGTCAAGCCATCAGGGTCCATCAAATTTGCATCAAATTATTTTCCTCGTCGCGATCCCGTGACCGCGACTCGGTTGGGTTCAATCGGACAGACGATTCACGGTAAATTTGTGACCTCTGTTTATGGCTAATTTTCTTCACTCCACGCTGTCAGTAAGAGCTTCTTCAGGAAAGCACTAAATTCCTCATGATTCAACCGCACAACCGGACTCATACGAAAAAAAAGCAAATAATTGAGGGTGGCATAATTGGTGCAATTTCGAAAGTACTAGTCGGCCACAAAATGCTTCGTAAATTCAGATCAATATGCAAAGAGAGCTTATTGAACCTCGTACAACGGCAAAGTCGCTTTGCCATCATACTTTTTGAGTTGCAACTCTGCTAGAGCGATGCCGTTGATCGTGCGTACATTGATTCCTAGGGTAGGGCCCTTGGACCGCCCGAAGAGCGAGACACCGCAAATCTCGCAGAATTCATGTGCCAATTTTTTCGGCCTGAATGTGTACCCAACCAGCGCATTGGTGGTGTCTTGAGCAGTGACCAACGTCTTCAACGGGAATATCCAGAGCGCTGCGTCCTATCCTTTTATTAGCAGGGTTTGTGACAAATTAAACAACATACCCATAGCAAATGCTGCAGTTGCACTCCAGAGCGGATGTAACCGGAGAATCCGTCTGAAGCGCATACTTCACGGCCCCGCAGTGGCAGTTTCCGGCGTGCACCTGCATGGTCTTGTCCAGAGGGTCAATGTCCACTGGCTTCTGAGCTTCGTAGGCTGGCTTCAAGGCAGCGCCATCGAACGGACTCTCGTCCAGCGCAAAAGTATCGGCGTCCGTCAGCGCCCGGACCTATTAAGAGGTCATGAGCCTTGTAGTGGCGCAGCCATGACACATATGTTGACGCCGAGAGAGTTCTGGGCGTGTACACGCGCCAGTATAGAGGTCCCGCAGGTAGGACAAAGCTGGACAGTGCATGGTTAGTGTCACAAAGCCCACACCAGTCTCAGTACGAACCTTGTGCGTCATACCACGATTACCGAAGTCGTACCCCTTCAATGTGGTGTTCTCATCGCCTTTGATCATGACCAAGTCTTCCGGACGCGCAGGGAATGCCCATGAGTTATTGTATGTAGGTAGTATTGTTTGTCAGAACTTAAGTTATAGGAGATCTTAAGTTCGAAAACCGGTGTGGACCGGCGAGAACTTAAGTTCAGCTAATAAAGATTTGACCGCCACGCCGGCATCGCCCTCCTGCCAACCGCCGACCCCGCCGCCCGCACCTCCGCCGTCCCGTCGATCCCGCCTCTGCGTGGCCGCGGCCGCGCCAAGAAGAGTGCCTTCGGCCGACGCCTCCTCCCGTTCGCTCGTTCCCGCCGGGACCCCGTGCTGCCGCGGCACTACCGCGCGGCATTCGCGGGCCGAGGCGGCGCACGCGTGGACACGGACGACGACGCGACGGCGCTGTTCGCCGTGGCCGACACCTCGCACTCCATCTCGACCATCTCCTCCTCCTTAGGCGAGCTTGTTGATCGGGGGACGCCGCACCCAAATCCGCTCTGCCCGCGCTCGCCCTCCACACCCAACTCCTTCTCGCGCTCCTTTCCCCGCCCTTCGCACACACACCGTCCCTCCCGCTTTCGATATTTGGACACCCCGCAAACAATACCGCGTCTCTAGCGCCACGAAATGCCAGATCAAGCTACGGGCTTTCCACCACCTACGAAGCATTTCCTGTTCTGTTAACTTGATCTCCCCAAAGCACACAACCTATTGCGGCTTCTCAGCCCACGCATTTCTAAATAAAGATATCGCTCTCCCGAGATCGACGCACCCGCTTTCTCCAGTTCCCGCATCAATGTCGGCTCAAACCCGCAACTTGCACGCCTACAAATATCAATTCAAGCCCTCGCCTTGCCGCGACTTCCTCCAAGCACATCACAAACTCGGTTTTTCCTGAAGCTCTGCGAAGACCCGCTTCAAAAGACTCAAACTTCATTTTTCACCTTCCTGCCTCGAATCGAACTTTCAAATCATGCTAGGGACTTCTCGTCACCGACTTTGCGCGCTTTTTCTTTCTTTTTTGCCCGCCTCGCAGCCTATTTGTTGCCCTTCCGGCGACCTCCGGCCACAAAAGGCAGCGTGAAAACTGAGGATTTCCAACTACAGGAATTTAAATCAATCCATTATCCCACTCGCGGCTTCCCGGCAATCGGACCCATCATTCTACTAACTTCGCGTATTTTATTTCCGATGTTTCTTCCCGCTTCGCAAGTGTACAAGCTCTGACTTGAATTGCCCCGCTTTCCCGCCTTGGAAATCTGCGTTGGATCTGGAATTCAGAATTCTAGGCCACCGGTCTTGTGCGCTTTCCTGCGGACTTGGCGCTATTTTCGTGATTTGTTACCGCTTCGGGGGCACCTCAAAGTTCGCACTGGATTCAAAATCTCGTGCGATTCCGGACAACTTGGCGCGATTTTGGCGTCCCGCTCATGGCACCTCCGGCAAATTCGAAAGCGCTTTAAAAGTGTAATCGAAGTGCGTCCTCATTTCTTCCTTCAAACTCACCTATTAATATTCTTCTTAACCACATCTATTTCCGCGCGTCTTTGATCATCTATCTATAACTTTCATCAACAACGGTCCAAGCGCGGTCTAGCAGCTGCAAGGAGTGCCACTAGCCCTAGTTTTGCTTAGGGTACATTTTTTGTGACTCTATTTATCAAATGAATATTCCGAACGTTCTAAGTGCAACCGGCACGGACGGAAAGTTTTTGGGTACCACATTTGTTTTCGGGCTCGGCGAGCAGTAGATAGAAGATATTTCAGAGTTTTCAACGAAAAGCAAAAAAGCTTACGGGTAGCACTCAGTCGGACTGGGGGAGTCGAACCCCGAGATTCAGCCTGCAACACAGCGAATTACTTAGGACGTACACCACGCACCACATCCGAGTTGCTTCCCTTGATTTTAAGCTGGGTAAGTGGAGATATTTCTGCATGGACTTAGGGGAGAAGAAAACAAGGATCTTCTACAGATTCAATGAACCATTTGGATGCGGGGAGTCGAACCCCGGTATTCAGCGGTTCAGCCTGCAGTATCATTGAATCAGATAATGAGAAGCTGATGTGCACTGTGCACCACATCCGAGTTATTTCATACCTGGGTAAATGCAGCATTTCAACGTGAGTGGCAAAAAAATAAGGTTGCCAGATAGTTCGGACGCAGGGAGTCGAACCCCGGCATTCAGCTTGAAACCATCTGGATTCATTACCAAACATATACTGGGAGCTGACGTGCACCGTGCACCACATCCGAATTATGCCGTATCATTTGGAGTTGGAGGGGGAGGGAGGGGGAGGATGTACTACTGTGGTGGTCCCCAAAAGGAATAAGCAGGTACGTACACAACATCCAAATGTACGCTACAGTTGGGTAAGGGGGAAAATCTTTAGCACCAAAAAGAAAAAAATGTAGCCAACCACTTATTCGGGTGCAGGGAGTCGAACCCCGTTTTCGGCATGGTAAATGAATCAAGATGACCAGACACCTCATCCTGGGTGAATTGTGGACATGAGCGCCAAAAATGGTAAAAGACATCTAGCCCCTGTTATTCAGATGCGGGGAGTCGAACCCCGGCTTTGAGCTCTAAGCTTTTTAACCACCGACCCACAAAGAGCTGGTGTGCACTCTACACCACATCTGAGATATTTTCTTTCATTGAAACCTGGGCAAGTGGCAGCATTTTCGCAAGCTCAGGAGACAAGCCAAAAAAAAAAATCTACTCATCTTATTCGGATGCCGGGAGTCGAACCCCGATCTTCAGCTTGGAGTGGAAAGAGTATTATAATGAGCTGATGCGCACCGTGCACCACATCCGACTTACTTCCCTTCATTTTGAGCCTGGGTAAGCAGCAGTCTGTTAGCACCAAAAAGAAGTGAATGTGGAAACCACGCATTCCCGGGATGCGGGGAGTCAAATGTTCAAACCCCGGCTTCAGTTTCAGCTATACCGTGCACCACATCCGACTTACTTCTCTTCATCTGAAGCTGCATTATTTTAGCATGGGCATGCTTTTGAAAAGAAAAATTACTTGACTGGTTATTCGGACACGGGGAGTCGAACCCCGGTAGATAGGTAGGTAGTATTACCGGCGCGGTCCGTCTTCAGTATCCGCTTGACAGAAGGAACCATCACAAGGGGCTGATGTGCACCATACACATCCGAGTTCTTCTCTACCTTCTGAGACTGGGTATGTAGCAGCATTTTAGCACCAAAAAGAAAATGCCCGCTCATTCGGATGCGGGGAGTCGAACCCCGGTCTTCATTTAAGCCTGCAACTCGGTCAAATACGTAACATGGGCATTCCCTAAAAAAAGGTACCACGCATTCAGATGCGGAGAGTCGAACCCGGCTTTCAGCTCTAAGCTTACTGACAAAGACAACCACAAGGAGCTAGTGTGCACCCTACACCACATCCGAGGTATTCCCCTTCATTTGGAGTTGGGCAAGTGCTCATTTCAACAAAAACGGAAAAGCATGGAAAGGCTTCATTCGGATGCGGGGAGTCGAACCCCGGTCTTCAGCATCACTTCAAGATGCGTTCACAGAGAGCTGACGTGCACCATACACTACATCCGAGTTAATAGCCCTCATCTGAAGCTAGGGAAGTAGCAGTATTTCAATATGGACGAAAAAAAAAACGCAAGGCAGATACATACATTCGGATGCGGGGAGTCGAACCCCGTTTTCAGCATGATAATGAATCAAGATGACCTGGAGCTGAGGTATGCCGTACACCACACCCGAAATATTCAATACCTTCTGAACCTGGGTAAATGCCGTATGTTAGCATGGACATGACCCCAAAAAATGGCAAAAGACGTCTCAACCGGGTTATTCAGATGCGGGGAGTCGAACCCCGACTTTCAGCTCTAAGCTTACTTACACACAGCTAACAAGGAGCTGGTGTGTACCCTACACCACATCTGAGATATTTTCTATCATTGAAACCTGGGTAAGTAGCAGCATTTTGGCGAATTCAGCAGAGAGGACAAAAAAAATACGGGGCTCGCGTCTTATTCGGACGCAGGGAGTCGAACCCCGTTCTTCAGCTTACGGAACCTCCAGATCAGTGGTAGCTGATGTGCACCGTGCACCACATCCGAGTTAATATGCTTCATTTGGAGTTGGGTGAATGTGGTAGTATTTCAACATCGACAAAAAGCAAGGAAGGAAAATATATTTGGATGCGGGGAGTCGAACCCCAATGTTCAGCCCGCAGCGTAAGAGCTGATGTGCGCTGTGCACTACATCCGAGTTCTTTTCTACCTTCTGGAGCTGGGGAAGTGGGCATTATTTTGGCATGGACCAAAAAGAAAAATATATATCTCGACCGTGACTTATTCGGAAGCGGGGAGTCGAACCCCGGTCTTCAGCCTGTAACACAATTATTATCAAAGAATTAACAGGAGCTGACGTGCACCGTGCACCACATCCGAGTTGTCCTATATTATTTGGAGCGGGGTAATGTGAGCAAGGACGCAGCTGAAAAAAGCCCATTGCAATATGTCCACTATAGCTAGTCAAGATGCGGGGAGTCGATCCCGGTCTTCAGCTACTGCATTGAAAGAGCAAGATAAAGAGTTGAGGTGCACCATGAACCACATCTGAATTATTCAATACCTTCTGAAGCTAGCTAGGTAAATGCAGTATTTCAACATGAGTGTGGCAAAAAGAATGATGCACCGGGTATTACTATTCGGATGCGAGGAGTCGAACCCCGATCTTCAGCATTACACATATGGCGCGGATTGAATTGTAGCTGATGTGCACCCTGCACCACACCCGAGTTACTTGCCTTCATTTGAAACCAGGGAACATGAGAGTCGAGAGCAAGCCGGGCCGGTAGTATTTGCACATGTTTCGGCCCTCTTGTGTGAGGTCGTGGCGTCCTCGCGGTAGGAGGTATAGCACGCTGCTCGCTCGCCCTTCTGCTCCCCCGCCCATGTCCTCCCCTCTTGGTAACTGCTGCCCCCACTATCTTCATCCCACTCTTACTGACCCTCCACCAGCAAAATAATAGATACCTATGCCGCACCCGTCCCTCTGGCTGCTCTGGCTGGTCCTGCTTCTCCTGCTCGCCCTCTGTGCGCTCGTCTACGCACTCTACATCCTCCCACATCGCCGCGCCGGCATCGCCCTTTTGCCGACCGCCGACCCCGCCGCCCGCACCTCTGCCGTCCCCCCGATCCCGCCGCTCCGGGGCCGCGGCCGCGCCAAGAAGGGCGCCTTCAGCCGACGCCTGCTGCCGTTCGCTCGCTCCCGCCGGGATCCCGTGCTGCCGCGACACTACCGCGCGGCGTTTGCCGGGCGGGGCGGCGCACGCGTGGACACGGACGACGACGCGACGCCGCCGCTCGACACGAAGGGCAAGGGCAGGGACATCGTCGATGCGTTCCCCGTCGTCTCCCCACCCCGCACACCCCTCCTTATATCCTTCCCCTCCCTCCCCTCCCTCCCTGTCCCACGCTCCTTACATCCCACCCGGTCCTCGCTCCCTCCCTATATCCCCTCTCCCCTTTCTCCTTCTCCCTCCCACCACCCCACTAACGCTATCACCCCCGTAGAATACCGAAAGCGCGCAAGACGATGAAGAACCAGGCGCTCATCCAGGAGGTGATCGCGCAGATCTCGCAGCGCTTCGTGCCGAAGATTCCGGGTATTAAGAAGCTGTGTTTCTTCTTTTCCATGGACGCTGTTAGGGGTTTTCTTTTGGGGGTGGGGATGGGATGTGGGCTTTGTGGGCCGCGCTTGCGCTTTCACGTCGGCGTCGTGTTGCGCACTCGGAGTGGCTGCGTGTTATATGAACTGGGCTCGTGTATGTGCGCCATATCGGATGGGCCTGCTCGCGGCTTCTCCACGTCGCTTTGTGTCACGGGGGCCGGCGCGTTTCGTGCGCCGCGGGTATTCGCCGCGTTCGTCGACGAGACAAGCGCGCCGTTCCGCGGAGCCATTGGGGTGGCAGGCAGGCCCTCCGTGCGATGGGCCCTGCGCCGCACCACCCACGTTTTCGGTGGCTTCCCTGCGCGGCGCGGCGGCTCCCGCCGTGCGCGTCATAGCGGCTGGCCCAACCCGTAGGCAACATCGTCCACGCAGACTTTGGCAACGTCCTCAGCGCAGACGTTACGGTGTGCTGCGCGGGCTACGTTCTGCGCCTTGGAGCCCTAGCCGGTAGCTTATGCGCCGTCGAGCTCTAGCCGCAGTGCGCCTCTGTGCCCCAGCCGGTAGTTGCAGGCGGCTCCGTCAGGCAAGCGCGCTCGTCCGTTCTCCGGCGCGAGTCATGATCGACTTGCGCATAGGCGACATTGTCGACGTGCACGTATGCCGGTAGTCGTGGGCGGCTCCGCTAAGCGTGCATTCTGTGCCGCGAGTAGGTCAGCGAGGCGTACCGCGCGGCGGCCGTGGATGTACTTGACGTCAGCACGTGGGCGTAGTCGACGCTGTCGATGTGCGCGTAGGTGATGCTGTCGACGTGGACGTACGCCAGACCGCGTGTTTTTCGTTGGGTGGGCTTCTCGGAGTGTCCCCGCTTCGCTTTTTGCCCCATGAGCTGGGTACGGACGTGCCTTGCGCGTCGATGTGGATGGGCTCTGCGCATCGACTTGGGCGCGCTCGCCAGGTGCCCTGGGCGCCGATGCGGACGATTTGGACGCGACGCGCCTCCTGCGTCTGGTTTTTCCGCGTTTGCCTTATGCCCGCCCTTTCTCTTTCTCCCTCGCCCCCCCATCCCCTTCTCTTCTCCGTTAACGTTCCCTATTTTGCTGCTACGAATGAAGCTGTCGACGCATCCCGCAGGCGAGAGAGACGCTGCTGGAGAAGGAGTACATCGAGCGCGTGGACGGGTCCAAGGATACATTTGCATACGTTACGTGAGGCGGTGTCTCCTGCTGCCTTGCTCCTGCGCTTCTGCGAGTGGCAGCGGTGTAAGGCGGGTGCGACGGTGTGATGTCGTTGATAGATGCGTATATGACTTGTGTAGAGCGCCAGTTTCCTCTATTCTTTTCTCTCTCCTTTACATCCTCCTCATTTACATCTCGCTCTCCTCCCTTCCCTGCATCACTTTCTCTCCTCGTCTTACTCACACTTCCCTCTCCTCCTCATACATATACACTTGATCGCTTTGCTATGCTAATTAATTGCCTACCCACCCACTTACACGCACGAGAGGATGAAGAACGACTGGCTGTTACGATGTATATCTATAGTTTCGCCGACCTGCATGCGGTGCTGATAGGTGATAACTGAGGAGATGCCGGTTATACGTCCAAACACTCTTTTCTTCGATCATAGAGTGTCTTCATGCCTCGACCTTTGGATAGGCTTGGACGATTGTCTTCAAAGATCAAGATCCCGTATAAACTTTAACACATTACACGGCTGGCTGGCTAGCCGTTTCGACCGATGCGCCTACGACTTCCTTACATCCTTGCGGCTTATATTTTGTCACCTTGCTTCGGACCCGCGCCTCAGTCTCTTCAAGTCTTCTCTCTCCGTCTCCCTTGTGAGCAGTATTGGGATGGCCTGAGTGGATGGTTGAAACACGCACCTTCAGGCTATCTAACTGTTTATTAAATCTGTAGTTTAAATAGACATGGCCATTGTCACGGTGAAAGGTGCTCTTATTCTCGACAGATCACTGGCGAGCCGGAAATGTAACAGAAACTACTAATTTAACCGAAAAAATAAACTAATAAATTTGTACCTCATTTTGGGCCAACCAAATGTTTGGCTTGCCTGGGCCGCGTGATAGATATCGGAACTCATGGCAGGCGCTCCTTGATTAACGGACGAAATGTGTATCAGTGCACAGCACTAGGAGATATATAAGACCTATCAAATCTGGGTCTTACTGCTGATCCCGTCCCACACTCGAATAGCCATGCTGGTGAGACCAAATTTTATTTCCATTGCTACATTCTGAACTTGTGGGTGAAGTCAGAGCTGCCAACCAAGAATAAATCAAATTTAGGCAAAGTTCTAAAATTGCGGTTCCTAATCACCGTAGTTACAGGAACAATCATTGGGCAATGCAGTGAGGGCGGGTCGGGCCGCAAAGATCATTACACCGTTACAGATCGATTTTCGGAGCGCCGGAGAATCTCTGTTCTATTCCGGGTCTTGGCAGTGCTCTGCTGCGGGTTGCTGTAGTTGGCGCACTGAGGTGAGATGGGATCCTTCTGCCGTGATTCCATCTCCCGCAAGAAGCTAAGCCTGCAGGTGCCGTGGAGCATCTGTGGATTGCCACACATTGACCATTGCTCCCTTGTCAGCTGGATTCTTAAATTTGGGGTGAAATGAATGTTTATAATGATGGAATGGCTGTTCACCAGGATTCAAGAAGTGTTTTCACTTTTGTTCATGACATTTGATTTGAAACATACAGTTTATTTCGGTGTGGAACATCAACAGATACCTATATCTGCATGTATGATGTGATGCTGGGAATATATGTGGAAGTATCTGTGGGAAGAACACAGCAAATGATATATAAGCCCAGCCGAAGAACACACCTCCCATCATCAATGCCCACCATGCCTACCGCAGGGAATTTCAAGAATCTTATCGAATATATCACCCTGGCCGCAACTACTGCACAAAACATTGCAGAAACAGCCAAAGTGCCTTTCCTTGGCTCAGCTGCTGCCTTGTGCTTGTCAATTATAAAGTCGGTTCAGGTAAGCCGATCCTTCTGGCCATTGACACAATATTTAGCCCCCCCCCCAAAAAAAAATAGACCATCAAATCGAGCAAGGAAGAATACATTGAGATTATGGAGCACATTCATGAAATCCTGTGCATCATTGTCCAGCTTGATTCAACTTCCGAAATCAGGGGTGTCCTTCCAACAGCAATCCTGTATGACATTGCAAAATTCACCGAGTGAGCCCCATTTGATGATGACATTGTATTTATTTTATATTTTATGCCAGGGCACTTGAAAAGGTGTTCACGGTTCTGAATGGGAAACAAAAAGGCACTCTAGGAAAAATAAAGGGACTTTTCAGACAGCCTGAGGCTGGAGAAAGATTGGAAACATGCAAGCAAGAGCTCAGCCAGATGGTCAAGTTGTTCAAGGTATATCAGATGAAATGTGTTTCAGTGCACATTCAAATCATTTGCAGGCTCAAGTTACAGGTTCAACCTTGTCTCAAAAGGGGCAAATGACAAATGCTGCCAAGGAACAACATGAAGAGCTTGTTGCCCTTTTGGAGAAAGACTCTTCATCTGACCGTTCCTCAGTGAGTAGGAAAGTATGACCAATGAAATTTATAGCTCATGGTTGTTAGATGGCAGGAACTCTTCCAAGTTTGAAGAATAATAGGTGAGCCAAACCTGCAAACACCATCAATCTTACTAAAAGTCTTGAACAGCTCAGGATCTTTTGGTCTACTTCCACCCTGCCCACAAATCTTCCATGGCCGCGAATCAGAGCTCCAGGATGTGGTGAATATTCTCATACAGGATTCTGCCCACATTGCTATTCTTGGTGCGGGAGGCATGGGAAAGACAAGCCTTGCCATAGCAGCCCTCCATAATCCACAAGTAGAAGCCAAGTATTCACATCGATACTTTGTTCCATGCCACTCGAGCCCCACTTGCACTGAGCTGGCAGCGACAATTGCAGATCATATTGGGTTGGAGAAGGGCTCAAACATGGCAAAGAAGGTTGCACATTATTTTGCCCATGCTCCCCCTTCCCTTCTGGTCTTAGATAATCTGGAAACCCCATGGGAAGCCCTTTCAGCTCGGTCTGAAGTTGAGGAGTTTCTATCTCTTCTGGCTAATGCCTCCCACTTGGGACTTATGGTGAGTAATGTTTGTGAATTTATCAAAATATATCTTGAACTTCCTGTAGGTCACCCTGAGAGGTGCTGAGCACCCAACTAAAGTCAAATGGACCTGCCCCTTCCTGGCCCCTCTTGAGCCACTTTCCAATGTGGCTGCTTGGCAGACCTTCATTGAGATTGCTAATGAAGGCCATAATGATGCTGGCATCAAAGAACTCCTTGAACTGACAGGGAATCTTCCACTGGCAGTCAGCCTCATTGCAAGTGTTGCAAGTTCTGAAGGATGTGCCAAGGCACTTTCTCGTTGGAAATTGGAAAGTACTCGGATGCTCTCAGATGGGTATGACCAGAGATCGAGCCTGGATATATCCATCATGCTGTCATACACCAGCTCGCGTATGACTCCAGGTGCTCAGGAGTTGCTCAGCATTCTTTCCATGCTACCAGATGGGCTTGCAGATGCCGATTTGGTGCAGGCCAAATTGCCAATCCCTGATATTCTGTCTTGCAAGGCTACTCTGATTCAAACGGCCCTTGCCTTTGTTGGCCAGGATCAACACCTCAAAGTGCTGGTTCCAATCCGGGAACATATCCTTAGCATTCATCCTCCCCAAAATATCTTGAAGCTGAAGTTACGGGAACACTTCCATCAAATTCTTGATCTTTGGCACCACCAATTCAGGAAGCTCAATACCACAGATATACTCCCTCAAATTTCAGGAAATTTGGGCAACTTCGACACTGTTCTCCATGATGGGCTTCAACCAGAGGGGCCTGATATTGTCCAGAATTTGAGGAGCATCCTTTTTCTCAATCGATTCTATGATCAGGTCCACAGCACATATTCACCCCTTTTGCTGCAGCTTTCTGGGCAAGTGCTGGATTGGAAAGACAATCAAATCTTTGGGGAATATCTGATTGAGCTATTGGAAACTTCGCAATATTTGCCTGAGCTAGATTTCAATAGTGACATCACCCTAGGCACTCAGCATTTCACATCAAAAGATCCACTGGAACAGGGTAAGACACAATCACAGTCCTTGTGTTCACCTAACTAATTTATCACCAGGCAGATGGTACCGTGCTCTGGGAATGTATTTCCAGTTTGCAAAGTCAGATTTAGCCAGAGCCCTGCGGTATTTTCAAACAGCATATTCTCTGGCAGAAAGTACTGGATCACCTACCATTGTTGGCTACCATGCTTTGGCCAGCATATGTCACAATTTTATTGTCACCGGAAAGCCCTTAAGTGCACTTACACATGCCAAGGAGGCATATAGATATGCTGAGCACATAGGGGATATCTATGGACAAGCTTGGTCTCTCAGCCTTCAAGCAAAAAGTCACATATATTTGGCAAACTATTGGCATGCTCAACGTCTTCTGCAAAAATCCAGACACATCCTGGCTACTCTTGGTCAACAACAAACTACATTGAATCTTTCCATCCTAAGTCTCCAGGCTGAGATACACCTTATGAAATCTGAGTATTTGGAATCACGCAAGCTGCAAGTAGCCATTGCATCCAGCTGCCAGGCAACTTCATACCATGCCATCCTGGCAAACTTAAACAATGCCCTCATTGATATTACTACTGGTGCTGACTCAAAAATCATTCACCAAAATCTAGACACCACTCAGTCTCATATGAGGGCATTGTATGGGTACTATGGCAGATATATGAGTCTTGTAGCTGATTATGTAGCTGCCCAACTCTGCCTTCGCGATGGGGCTCATGGGACTATGAATGCAATGTTTGAAAAATGTTTTGCATTGTCTCTGGATATCGGTACAGAACTGCCACTGTTATGCCTTGAGAACCTTGGAGATCTTTCCACTGGTATGAATGACATTCAAACTACACTGTGATGGACCGGAATCTTCCTTGGAAAGGCATTGAAGTGCAAAGATAAGCGCCACACAATGCAAGCATTCCACTGCCTTGGCCAGATTTTTTCTGCCAAAGGTGATGATGAAACAGCACTCAGCCTATTCAATGTTGCTCTTGATGGATTCACATTCATGGATGTCCATCACTGGCAGGCAGATTGCATGGTTCAAATAGCAGATATACTACAGGCCCGTGGAATGGTCATTAAAGCAATTGAATTGTGGAAGACAGCCAGGCCCTTGTTTGAAAGGTCCTTTCAGATGAAGGATGTAATCAAGATTGATGCAAAGATAGCAGAGGTTGACTCTGCCATTCTGGCCAAGTATGAGGAACAACTTCAGCACCTTTCAGAATTGCATGTACCTGTTAGTGCACTGGAGGAGGCATACATCACTGAGGAGGAGGAGGAGGAGGAGGAAGAGAACAAATTGACATTTCAGGTTTTGAATGAAAAGCGCCCTCCTCGACCTTCAAGTTTGGGCCCGCCTGATGGAACTCAGGCAATATCCGATCAGCTATGGGGTACTGTCGAGGCCTGCTGGGCGCATGAACCTTCGGATCGTCCTGACATGGACCGAGTAGTGTCAGAACTCATAAACCCCAATAACACCGCAGCAGCGAGCGGCGACAGAGGTGCGCAACACCAGCATAGATACCATATTGGTCTTATCCACCAACAAGATCGTGGCCCTCTATCTCAATTCTTCATAGCGCTGCCAGACAACGAACCCGCTAACGATCGAGGCTTCAGCTCAGAAGCTCGCAGCAGAGACGACACCGCAGATGAAATGCGAGGGTTGCATAACATCGGAGCAGCGAGCAGCGACAGAGGTGCGCAACGCCGGTATAGACTTATTGGTTCTAATTCACCGACAAGGTCGTGGTGGTCAATCTAAATTGTTCCGAGAGCTGCCAGACGATGAATTCCCGAGGCCGTCTACCCTTCCACTTGATCGAGCTCAATCTAAATTGTTCGGAGCGCCGCCAGACAATGAATTCCCGAGGCCGCCTTCCCCGCCACCCGATCGACTTCGATCCCAGAAGTGTTTGACGGTACCAACGCGACCCGGAGCTAGTCGTCCCTCTGGCTCCGAGATGGGGGACGCAGGTACGCAGTTTTCCACAATTCTTGATACTGCTCTACTCTAATTTCTGACCTGGAGCGACTGCAAATGACTCCACTGCAGGAAGCAGTAGTGAATCCAGCTCGGACACAGGTGGGCTCTGTACAACTACATAGATGCTGGTCCCTGAGCCCAAGTACCCGAGCAGGACTGGATATCAGCTCAAATGAAACGGATTGCGCGGGGGAATTTGGATCTTTCGTCATTTATTCATACAACGATATTAAACCAGAGTGAGTCTTTTCAGATTTGATCCTGAATTTTGGTTATATGTCTACGCCACAGGAGAGCGTCATTTACTGGGAATGACTTGACTGCGATCCAGACCAGTCTCTCGACTCGCAACATCAGTTGCTTGATGTCCGTCCACGAACCCGGAGACGCTGTCTCCTGGATTGAGGAAAATTGGAATTCTGATTTACTCGATTCGATCCGGAACAGTGATTGCGGTGGACCACTTCCCTGGATGCTTTCCCCAGAGGAATCCAGCCTGGCGATATTCGGAAGTTACCAGAACTCCACGGTTGTTGGCAAGGCGCAGGCACTCGCAGAGTTTTCAGGCTTTCCGGTTGTAATTCGACCACCTGGTGACAACCCTGTATTGACATTAATGTGGGTGAAAATTTGGGTGCCCTGTTCGGTATTGACCCATTCAATTTATCCAGAAATGATGCTGAACTGCGTAGCGCGTCTGATGACGGAACTTCTAGTAGTACGCACAAGGAAAAAAGTTCCGATGGCAATGATGCAGCAAACAAAGACGAAGACATGCCAGAGCGGGTTGGAAACAGCGGTGGTGGTGCAGGCAGAGAGTCGGCTGGACACGGGGATGAAGGGGCTGGAGAGCAACGTCAACGCGGAAGGGCGGGTGGTAGCGGCGGAGGGGGTGACGAGAACAACGGAAAAAACGGCCGCGCGGGTGGAAGCGGGGGTGGAGAGGACAAGGGTCAGAACAGAAACGCGGGAGGAAGCGGGGGCGGGGGCGGGGGTGGGGGCGGAGACGATGGTGAAGGGCCAACTTTCGTGGATGACAAATGGGAAAGTCCGCTACACGGGACCCGCGCCAAACTCGGTCTCAAAATCAACACAGCTCAAACGTACACGGTCAATATTGGTTACACTTTCAGGGTAGGATGCATCTGAATTTGATCGTCTTCCATCTACTAATTTGTCGTCAGTTTACCATCCAACGGAAAACGGAAATACCAATTAATCTGAATGATCTGAATGGTCCATTATCCCAACCAGAGGTCATTTCTCTGGTGGATTTCAAAATTGAAACTCGACCGCGCGAAACTCAAGTAGACCGCTCCTACGCAAGCATCGGTTTCGTGGCGCATCGGAAAAAATCGATATTTCAACGGGAATTGTGCGTTCATCTTAAATTCACGATAAATAAGGGCTAACATTCCTTTCTAGTCTACACCGTGGGTTTGACCTCCCTGACAAGCTTTACATGCACGGGAAAAATCGCCAAATCCAACGGGAGGTCAGAGCCGCTTTAGGATTCTCGCAGGGGGGTCCGTTGGCGACGACTGCGTTCGCATACCATCACAACAGCGAATCTACCTTGGAGGCTACTGACAGCAAAGTAAGGGAGACGATTTTAGCAGCTGATAGATTAATCTGGTCCAGGTTATGCCCAGGTGCCATGTCGCCGAAGAAATTGGAGACGAATGGGACAGCGACAACGAATCGTATTCCTCGTATAATATGGTTTACCGGGCGCACGTCAAACCGCTGGAGGGCGACTCCGAGTTTTATCCCTTGGCGGTGAAAGTGGGCATGGGGATTAATCTTCAACCATCGGCAAGTGGTGGACAACATTTTAGTCTCCCGAACTGACCCCGAATCCAGGGTTCGAAAGCACCCCACCCCCGAATATCATTTGTCAACCGTAATCAGGTCTTCATTTGGGTTTTTGATCCAACGTCGAAAGCGCGAATACGTGGAATCGTGGTGCTCATGAGTGTGAGTCCGGCTACTCCCTTTGTCCAAGATGAAGCTAGATTATTATAATAACAGAGTTACCTGGCCAACATTAGGAGCCAAGAAGAGCTTGCTATTTACGAGCAGGCAGATATAGATCTGAGCGCGGGGCCGTCGAATGCACCCAGTAAGTCCTCCTACTGTAGAGCAACAATGAATAACCGGATATTTTCAGCCGAAAATGACCACCATGAACCGGGAACCATATCTCTTTCGATTGCGAAAGTGGAAAATCAAAATACTCCCCGTCCAAATAGATTACGCATGGCGGTTTCAGGGTTAGCCGCGAAACTCAAACACAGATGCCCAACCAGTGATGTAACTTACATCCGGCCGCATGAGTATCTGGCACGGGGCTGGGATGCAACCAACAGTCGCTGGAGAAGTGTTTTGTGGCCTGCACTCAACAAAGACTTTGGCGCAGCTGACCTTGAGGGCACACCCCCCGTTTGGGTAGTTCAGTGCCCGTGGACGAAGGGTATTGGAACCAGTTCTAGCGCAGATCCCTAGAGAAGAGGGCTGGCGTGGCTTGGTAATGCTACGTGTAGCGGTGTGTTGAATGTTAATTAGTTTATTTCAGAAGGCAACTCTCGCCCACTGTATACTTCCCGATGAGTGAATCCTGGAATCCAGCTCCTTCGACTAACATCTGACATCCGGACAGGGTAAACTTGGCCGGATAATTTTGCCACCCCGCCTTATCGGTGCGCAAATCGAACATATCTTGGTAAAAAAGTTAACACTCAAAAGCCCCTCCGTCCGTTCTAATTAGTTAATTATGAGCTTTACATCATGCCGAGGGCCTAATATTTGAGAAGCTCTTTTTGCGACAAGACAGATATAGTAACAACCTCATTTGATTAAGGCTGGCGTGCACTCAGTGGAGAGTGCCGAGCCATTGCTGGTCAGATCGACTGAAGGAGAAGTGGAATATACGAAGGGAAGACACTGGATTCAAAAAAATACCCTGATTGTTGTGGTCGTTCATTAGTAAGTATCATTACGGTGTTCAGGCAGGACAACTGTCAAAAAAGCCAAGACAAGTAAGGTAGGGCGCATGGACCATGCGCAGACGTCATGTAACTTTCTTTCAGGAGAGGAATATGTATGTATTTGTATGAGCCATCCGTGAAGCATTTCAGCTTCCGATCGGCGTTGGCGAACATGCGTGAAAGTTTGGGAATTGGGAGAGCCGGCAACAGCGCACGGCGGCAAGATCACGGCACATATCGGAGGTTGAATTAGTGATCGGCAGCTGACAGTACTAGCCATTCCCGCCCTTGCCTCGCCCTCCGCACTCCACAATCTCTCCCTCTTTCTTCCTCAGCCATGTCTCATCTTTTACTTATTGCTGATAATAATGCCTACCTTTTTTTTCTAACAGTGAGCATAGAACCGCTGTTCTATTGAGGATAAGACAGTGCATACATAGGGGCTTGATCGACGGCTGCTGCCGTGTCGATCAAGCGCACCCCCCGGCATCCCTTTTCCTGAAAATAAATTCTGATTATATGCCAGCAGCCCAGCTATTTACAGCTAATTGCAGTACCGAAGGCGCGAACAGAAAAATTACCATTTTGGGCAGATTTCGATCTTCGCGACCGATTTGCCCATAACTCTCTGAGTTTTGCATGAATCGAGCTGAAACCTAGCTAGATAATTCGTACTAATTCATACGCAATTAGTGATAGAGAGGGAATTTAAAAAATATCATATTTTATATCTCCTGGCACTTGAGACTCATGTCGGCGATCCTCACGACCGATTTGCCCATAACTTTCTGGGTTTTTCATGGATCGAGCTGAAACCTAGCTAGATAATTCGTACTAATTCATATGCAATTAGTGATAGAAAGGGAATTTTTAAAATATTATATTTTGCATCTCCTGGCACTTGAGGCTCGTGTCGGCATAAATTCGCACTAGTTGTTTCAGTTCTTGTCGGAACAAGCTCATTTTTTAATACTAGGTACTTCAACATGTAGATAGAGCTCCCCCGCTTCTTCTCGTTCCCTCCCAGTCGCGATTCTGTTTGCCGCCCCCACATATCTGCTCTCCTCCTCCCTTGCTACACACCCCCCCCATCGACATCCCTGCTCCTTCATACCCCCTCCCCCCCCCCATCTTTCACCAGTACCTAGCAGAGTGATATATGATGGCCACTTGCTCACCAAACTGGTGTGATGCATCACTGCCTCCTTAGAACGCTGGTATCATATATTACACTAGAGACCAACCTATATATGCCTGCTCTAGAACCAAAGGCGTATCTGCCGCACCCGCCGCCGCTCGTTCTTCCGCAAGCGTTTCTCTTCCCTTCTGTATGAGCTCTCCAAGCCCTGACCACATATTCAAGAAGCGTGCACGCAGTGCGCGCTGCTGTGCTGCCTGCCGCGAGGCGTACACGTCCAAGCCCTCTCCAGCCCCTCCTTGAGTCCCTGCCTCTTCTGTTTCTGCTCGTCCCACCAGGAGCCCCGCCAAAGCAGGAACTGCGTGATACAACACATCTCCTCTTCCAGCAGGTCCACCTCCTCTGACCACCGTAGTGACCGCGCTCGTGTCTTCGCCCATTCAATGTGCAAAGCTGTTGCCACCTTTCAGCGATGGCCAAAACCCTAACTGATACCATGCTTACCTTCGTTCAGCACAGGCTCGCTGCCTCCATCCTCCACCGTGCTGTGTGTCCACCAGATCCACGAGAGGGGTACCTTGTCTGCCTTCGACTGCTCCTTCCCCTTCGCCTTCGTCGCTTAACCACGTTCTTCAGCTTACAACATGTCCACACTTCCCAGAGAGTGGTAGCTGATGTGCACTGTGCACCACATTCGAGTTCTCTGCCATCCTTCAAAGGTGGGGAAGTGGGAAATATTTGAGCATCCACAGGACAAAAAAAAGAAAATTTATGCACTCATTGTCAATGGGATTCGGATGTGGGGAGTTGAACCCCGCTCTTCAGCCTGTAGATAATACCTCCACCACAAGAAGCCGCTGTGCACTGTGCACCACATCTGAGTTATTCCATACCTTCTGAGACTGGGTACGTAGCAGCATTTTAGCACCAAAAAGAAAAACATAGACCGCTTATTCGGACGCGGGGAGTCGAACCTCGGTCTTCAACAGTACCATTCTAGTCCCCATCATAGTAGCAGCTGATGTGCACCGCGCATCACATCCGAGATACTTGCCTTTCATTTGAACCTGCATAAGGGTCAGATATTTCAGCGTGGATGGCTAAAAAAAGTTCGACGAGCAAGACTAGTTCAGATGCCGGAGTCGAACCCCGGTCTTCAGCACTAAGATTGAATATTGAATTTACACACGCAATTCACCATGCAGTACATCCGAGTTCTCCTTTACCCTTTGAGACAGGGTAAGTGGGTGTTGTTTCAACGTGGATGTAAAAAAAAATGTCTTTGAAATCCAACTATTCGAATGCGAGGAGTTGAACCCCGGTCTTCAGCACTCAGACCTTTTGGAGAACGCACTATGCGAAGCTGATGTGCACCGTGCACTACATCGGAGTTGGTTCCTACCATTTGGAGTTACGTAAATGCGGTATTGTGAACTTTGGGGAAAAAACTGTTCAAAGCTCAGCCTACAAGGACGAAGCCACTATGTTATAAAGAGCTGACGTGCACCTTGCACTACATACAAGTTGTTCTGTATCATTTGGAGCTGGGTAAGTAGGCTTTCATGGACCCCAAATATATATATTCAAGAATCATGTGGCATTCGGATGCGGGGAGTCGAACCCCGGCTTTCACTGGCTCTATCTTAGTTACAGACAACCAACAAAGAGCTGGTGTGCACCGTGCACTACATCCGAGTTGATATTCTTCATTTGAGCTTGGGTATGTGGGATTACTATTTCAACATGAGTGCTGCTAAAAAAAAAAAAGTCAAAAATGCAATTTCGGATGCGGGGAGTCGAACCCCGTTCTTCAGCTTCGATTAGTATGACAATGAGCTACCAAGAGCCGATGTGCACCATGCACCACATCCAAGTTAATATTCTTCATTTGGAGTAGGGTAAGCGGCAAATATTTCAACTCTGAAAAAAAATAGGAAACAGCTGACAAATTTTCGAACCCCGGTCTTCAGCCTTTCATTGACACAGTCTGCAACGAGATATGTGAAGCTGATGTGCGCCGTGCACCACATCCGAGATATTCCCTACCTTCTGAGACTGGGTAAGTGGGAGATATATCAGCGTAGATGTGACAAAAAAAAAGACGCAGTAAGAGCCATAATTCGGATGCGGGGAGTCGAACCCCAGCTTTCAGCTTGTGAAATGGACAAACATCAATAACGATAGCTGATGTGCACCGTGCACCACATCCGAGTTACCTTCATTTGAAGCTGGGTAAGTGGGTGTTTTTTGAGCATGAACACAATCTTGAACAAAAAGAGGAACTTCAAGCTGTATTCGGATGCGGGGAGTCAAACCCCGTTCTTCAGCTCTCAGATTGGCTAAATTCATACAAGAAGCCAATGTGCACCCTGCACCACACCCGAGTTACTTGCCTTCCTTTGAACCAGAGAACATGAGAGTCGAGAGCAAGCCGGGCCGGTAGTATTTGCACATGTTTCGGCCAAGAGGTCCCCAAGATAAGGGTTTGACCCACTGTCAACAGCACGTGACCAGATTCGATGACACCTTCGTCGCGTTCAAAAAACGGTAAATAAATTTGCTTGAGAGGCGATCTGAGCAGCGAGAGCACGTATAATGTTGTAGAGAGCTTTTTGAAATTTCTGTGGAGGATATCGTTTCGAATTGAGTTATCACCGGATTTACGGCCCAATTGGGCTTGGCTGGCATTTTACGCAGTAGGGTGCTTACAGGAGCTCAGAACCTCTGGCAATTGATAAGCAAGTATATGGTACATATTTAAGGCATCCAACATAGAGTCCAAATTTTTCCGCAGCCCAAAAACATATCCATGGCCAAATGGTTTTTTTGATCGCGACCAAATATTTGGTAGGGGTTGTCACATGTGTTCATCAGTGGGTCTTATAATGAGATCAGCGACCTCTTGGTTTCGGAGTCTGCGCAATTGACCCAGCAGGTTTTTACGGCACGTGCTGATCGGACAAGAGGCCTAATCCGGTGTGTTGGCTGTATTCGACGCAGTCTGCGACTCTTATGAGAGCTGTGATATTATGAAACACGTACAATATTCCCAGTGTCCATTTATTATTGTTCCCCTGCAGGAATTTATTTGGTTGCCTCAGTGAACAGTATAAAAGTGCAAAATAGTGGGCAGAAAGGAAGAGTGCACTCTCCCGACATCAGCTACCCCTAATGACATCCCACATAGGATGTCTTTGCTCAGTTGGATATATTTTAGCATAGAAATAACTGTCATCTCGCGTGGTCTGCCGTTCGAGCCCCGCGTTTCCCTTGTTTTTTGCTGATTTATTTTTAATTCTGCCAGGATTCAAATAAGTGATTTGGAACCTATGAAAATGTCCTGCGGAGCTCCAAACAAGAAACTGAATTTAACAAGACAACTAAACTGCAATTTCAAACAAAACATAATTTAATCCTTCTCAAGGCGAACTTGGTACCCCATGGTGTTCTGCATATGTTGAATGCTCTCCCTATCACCTTTTTTAGCCCAGGTGGTATTGCGTGCCCGCGCGGTGCTTTCGAATCTACGAATGTCGGTCACCATTTTACCCGCATCACCCCCAATATTCCGCTTAACAACATTGGACATCCACAGTGTATTTCGGTGGGGAACTTGGGAACGAAGAATTGCTGCAGCTTCTTCAAGCTCATCTGCCCGCTTCAGAATGTACTCTGAGTGCGCGTCCAGCTACAGATATATTTAGCCATTGTTGAATTTCAATCAGAGCTATTTTTACTCACCTGCTCCTCATCGTCGCTGTCGTGAGTCTCAAATGAGGGAAAGAAATGTCGCTGCACCTCATCAGCATCCTCCGCGCTGCTACCATCTGACTCATGACTAGACAACCGCGCACGCTTCCCCAGGAGACTCCGCGTGCTAAAATCAAGTTCTCGCCAGCCACCGCCGCCAGCTAAAGCTGTCCCCTTGGCAGATATGGCATGGTCATCACCGTCTGAGATGCTGCCGTCAGTCGGCTCCATGTATTCGGCAGGTTCCTGGCCACGAGGAACCAAGGCGGGGTGCCGGTACAGGGGGAGTGTTCAGCGGCGAACAACCTGGGTCCAAAATTGTGCTGGAGGTGTCTCGACAGCGTCCACAAGGTGCTTGCAGAGATGACAGCTGTGGAACTTCTGTGATCTGCACGTACAGGTCCACAAATCAACACGGGTGATATATTTTTTGTCTGCATCAACGCTGGCAGTGAGCTTGGCGAGTTTTAACCAGGCGGACTTGAATTGTTTTTGAAAATGTGTTGGTGGTTTTGACCGCCCGAGACGATACCCGTCGTTCAAAGCATCGGCACGCGCAAGATACGCCGGTGTCACTTGGGTGATGAGAATCCAGATGAGTTGATCGAGACGAGGGCGGATGTGATTGTGCAAAAACCCATATTTCAACTGCTTCCAAAAATTCTCTACGTTCATGGTGGTACGGAGGCGCGAGAGATAGGGTGAGGTGGATCGCGCCCAAAGTTTCCACATTTTTGGCACGTACCACGACGTCCAAAAATAGCCCCAAGCCTCGCGAAGACCGCGCTCGTAACAAAACCTGTACATTTCGTGCACAGCTTCGAGCCAAATGTCCTGCGCCGACTTCAGACCATCGGCAGTAGGGAAGAGAGGGTGCTGGCAGAAGTGTTTCGTGAAGAGGCGAAGGAGTGGCTTCCGATGCGGTGCCGGGCAGAAAACATATTCAGGGTCAGCAGATTTTGTTTCTCCAGCCTTGAACATCCAATCTAGACCGTCTTCTTGATCCTGCTCCATGGCCGAGTCCTTGTCAAGAAGCTTGTCGACTTCCTCAAGTAAATCACCTTCCTCCTCATCAACATCCCCGGTGGTAGGCTCGGAGTCGTTGTAATTGGGGCAGGGAATAACTGCTCGCACTGCACCATTGAGCCAAAGGGTGAGTGATGGTTGAGCATCCGTCAGCCGTGGTGCTGTAGCCATGGGTACACCGTGAAGTCTGAGTGTAAGCTGAGGGATAGCTTGAGCAGCGACATAGGTGTTCTAGCTTAACATCAGTCTTTGGGATGAGTTGATAAGATGAACACGGACCGGTGCAACCTCCTTAGATTGTGATACTGGAACAAACTTCTCATCAATCCAGTTGAACTCGGCATGAGCAGATTTGACTGCATAATGGGCAGGAACCCTGCGGAGAATGGCAAGACGGGTCTTGATGGCTCTCAGCACATGCCAGAAGCAAAGCTGGTGCTTTGCATTGGGGTATTTTGCCAGAAATGCATTGATTTTGGACCAATCCTTGTCCGTAAGTGTAATTAGTGCGTGCACCTTCCACACTGTATTAAAGTGGGTGAGGAGTTGGTGAAGAAAATTCTCTTTACCCCCCGGCTTCGCCGTCCGGTGTGGTTTGATCAGGGTTCGGTGCGGAGTTCTCCTTCTCTGCTGCAGCCTTCCTGGCCTGGGCCAATTCAGGTGTGCAACGTTAGCACACTAGACAGGTTTTCGCGCGGCTTAGGGCTGTGCGCCGTCCCGTCGACGGGCACGGCCGTCGTTTCGACGGGACCTGGACGGGAACGGTCCGTCACGCGACGGCTGTCATTTCGACAACTCAAACTACTGAGTAAGTTCATAAGGTGTGGCCTAAACTGTGTATTGGGCTTACCTGTGCATGAAACATGCCATGCAAAAGGCTTACACATCGCATATGGCCGATTATGGCGTGTTTTCTGGACCCGTCGACCCGTCGACGGCTGTTTTCGACGGGAACGGCCGTCAAAAACGCAGTCGAAGAGCCCGACGGAACGGGTCAGCTACCCGTCGCACGGAACCCGTAGAACCGGCGCGGCGGGCACGGCGCACAGCCCTAGCGCGGCTGCCATCTATCTTGGTCTTGAATTCCACAGCACAGCTGTTTTGAGCGTTCTACAGCTTGAGCATTCGCTCCAATCAAAGGGTTCGGCCATTTAGAAGCAGATGTGCGGCAGGGGGTGGCAGGCTTGGGAGAGGGAATGTGGGCCCAGCCACGCTCTTCCCATTTTGGGATCTCTGGACATCAGCGCTCGGGATGTTCCGTGTTTAAATGCGGGTGCTAATATGGTGCTTGGCCAACGTTTTACGACCATTGTCCGCCATGTAGAGCCACCCTGGACGCGTTTTGACGCGTCATTCTATCTTATCTCTCTTCCTACCACGAACTGTAGCCTGAAACCGAATTCTACATGACATCTCAACCTGCCACTTTTGAATTTGTGCATACCGCAGTGCCAGCTCCCGCGCCGCACCCTACCCCAGCAAGTGGCCGCTCTCAGAGAGTCAGATGGGCCCCATACGACGCCGAGACAGCATCTCGAAAATCAAAGCCGACGGTCACTCCCCGCAGTGTTGCTTCGGACATTCCCCTAGATAAATTGCAGGTATCAGCAGACCAGCACGCAGCCCTCGATAAAATGTATAGGCCCGGTGGCATCTCTTCTTCGACGTCGGGAGCCCTCGCAGACCATCTCTTTACGCTCAACGACGATGACCAACTTCATGCTTCTGCTATCAATATGACCACGCACATCACCAAAGCAAAGTGTTCTGAAGCGCAAACACCTGCGGCGCTGGCAAAACAACGGCCGTAGACTTCGTGTTGATGTTCTCATCCGAATTCTGATTATCCACGTCATTCCTTCCATTTTCCAGGAGCGTCGTCTGTATCATGAACAGAATCTGCGTATGGCGCCCCCCATCCATGCACTCCACGTCCAAGCCAGCATAAACGGAGAACTGATTTGCTAGCGCCTTCGCCAGAAAAGTCATCACAAAGGCATTCATCTTACGCACCACACTAGAATATTGTATGTAGAATATTTATGTTAGAAAATTGAATTTATCCAACTATCCGAGACGACTTCTACCTCCAACGCAAATCCAACATGCCACTTGAACCAATTTGAGCAGCCCATTGTTCAGCACAACTATATTTAGTTCGCCCAATTGGGATCTCCGATGACAGCACATCAGCAGATGACCATGCATCACTGATTGCCGGCTGTTCCCAATCGGGCAGGAGCGTGGCTGGGCCGTGTTTCCGTGGGAGAGACGCGACGCGTTGTGTGGTCGTATTGGCCTACAGAGTCATCGGGATGTCCCGCTGATGGCATCATCACGTGCCGTAAAAAACCTGCTGGGTCAATAAGTTGAAGTTGAATAACGGCTAGTTGGTTTCGGCTCTCTTGTGAGGTCGTGGCGTCCTTGCGGTAGGAGCCAGTAGCACGCTGCTCGCTCGACCTTCTGCTTCTCCCTCCATGTCCTCCCCTCTCGGTAACTGCAACCCCGGGACCAACGAAAGTCGGACGGCAGGTACATAGCAAGCACCGCACATTCCGCTGCATGCGCGGCACATTCGTCCAAACCCGGCACATTCTGTGGAATGTGTGCGGAAACACGGCACATTCCACAATGTGTTGAGCAGACAGCGTTAGAAGCTATTCAACTATTGTTTCTGAGCGCACATGGAATGATTGGGAACAACATATATTGATTTTGTCTATAAGAAAAGCTACATTGGATAATCTGTGATAGCCGGTGTCGATAATACGCGCCGATTGCTGCAAGGTGGGACCCGCCGCCCGCGGGCAGGGGCAGCAGCGGCGGGCGGCGCGGGATGGGCGGGGCGGGGGCGACGCGGTGCGCCATGGGATAGCCAGGCGCGTCGTGGTGCGAAGGGGCAGAGCGCAGACGACACAGGCCGATGCGGGATCAGGGTCAGCGTGGCGCGGTGCGAGAGCGCCGATGGCAGCGGCATGTGAGCGCGAGGCGGCGACTCCCTGTGCGGCAGCGACGCGCCGCCCGAATCGGAAGGGTGAGTGAGCGCAGGGATGAATGAGAACTGTAGCTGCATGAACCGCCGTGGAAGTACTGGAAAAAAAAGAACCCGAGAGGCAAAAGAATTTAGTGAAGGCATCGTTGAGAAAACGAAAACGAGGCATACACACCTCGAAGACACTGGCTCACTCGAGCCACATCCAACAACAAGTAAGGTTATCCACTGCATGCAATGGGACTTTGGACAGCACAGGAAGGGTGGGGGAAGGAAGAGCCACAGGCGGCGTGCAATGCCACGCAGTGCAATATTACATAACATGGGACAGGGTTAGGTTATTAGGCCCACCTGATGCAACCTGCCGGTCAAAGCCGCCATCGACGCTGTCGACGCTGGTGCTGCTGATCCACGCGCTGCTATTCGCACCTAACGCATTAATTAATTAGCAATAATCCAAGAGTCTATTCGCTTTAATTGAATGCACCGATCGCGCCCGGTGTTGCCAGCGTTGTAGGTCGTGTTGTTGAACCGTCTGATAGCAGAGGTGGGAGAGGCGCCGGACGCGCCATTCTGGGACAGCGAGGGGAGAGCGGGAACAGGGGCGCATCACTCCACTTCTTGTTGTCGTAGGAAGGAAGGCGCGGGAACCACGCGAGTACGTCGTGCTGGATATGGATGGCCTTGGGTGCGCAGTGTCCGCAAACGAGATCGCGCGCGAGGCGCGTCGGGCGCGTTCACGGTAACCTTAGGCCTGCGCGCGCCGACGCTTTTGAGGTATTGAATCTTGAAGGTCCCAGCGAGAGAGGAGGGGGCGCGAGTCGGGCGGCGGGCGACGTAGTGTGAGGAAAGAGAGGAGATGAACATGCATCAACATCATTCGTGGCGCATTGACTGATCAAATGATTGAAATATTTAAAAATGGCAAGTGCCGCCTTTGATGTCAAAGGCGGCACATCAGTGAGAATGTGTCGGGTTTGGTCTCAATGTGACTGGTTATTCAATGTACCTGCCGTCCGAGTTTTGTATATCCTCATTATCTGCATCCCACTCTTGCTGACCTTTAACCAGCAAAATAATAGATACTTCATTGTCGCATACCTTCTAATGCCGCATCCGTCTCTGTGGCTGCTCTGGCTGCTCCTGCTCCTCCTTCTCGCCCTCTGTGGGCCCGTCTACGCACTATACATCCTCCCACATCGCCGCGCCGGCATCGCCCTTTTACCGACCGCCGACCCCGCTGCCCGCACCTCCGCCGTCGCCGCTCCGCGGCTGCGGCCGCGCCAAGAAGAGCGCCTTCGGCCGGCGCCTCCTCCCGTTCGCTCGCTCCCGCCGGGACCCGTGCTCCCACGGCACTACCGCGCGGCGTTCGCCGGGTGGGGCGGCGCGCGCGTGGACACGGACGACGACGCGACGCCGCTGCTCTACGTGTTCGACGCCACCAGCACCTGCGCTCCATTTCCTCCATCTCCTCCTCCTCGAGCTCGGGCGAGCTCGTCGATCTAGGGCCGCCGCCGCACAATAACAATAACAATAATATTCCGATTAATATTTATAATGTTAATGCGAGTACGACCACGGACGCGCCGCCCAAAGCGCATCTGACGCGCTCGTTGTTTGAGCGCGACTGCGAGCGCGAGCACGACGGGCACGTTCTGGTCGATTTCCCCCGCATGACGAGCAGATGCTCGTGGACGTGTCCGTGCCGTCGTCCCCCGCACCCGGAAAAAACTACGACACGAAGGGCAAGGGCAGGGACACCGTCGATGCGTTCCCCGTCGTCTCCCCGCCCCGCACACCCCTCCTTATATCCTTCCCCGCCCTCCCCTCCCCTCCCTGTCCCACGCTCCTTACATCCCACCCGGTCCTCGCTCCCTCTCTATATCCCCTCTCCCCTTTCTCCTTCTCCCTCCCACCACCCCACTAACACTATCACCCCCCGCAGAATATCGAAAGCGGGCTTGAAGACGATGAAGAACCAGGCGCTCATCCAGGAGGTGATCGCGCAGATCTCGCAGCGCTTTGCGCCGAAGATTCCGGGTATTAAGAAGCTGTGTTTCTTCTTTTCCGTGGACGCTGTTAGGGGTTTTCTTTGGGGGGTGGGGATGGGATGTGGGCTTTGTGGACCGCGCTGTCACGTCGGCCTCGTGTTGCGCACTCGGAGTGGCTGCGTGTTATATGAACTGGGCTCGTGTATGTGCGCCATATCGGATGGGCCTGCGTGCGGCTTCTCCACGTCGCTTTGTGTCACGGGGGCCGGCGCGTTTCGTGCGCCGCAGGTATTCGCCGCGTTCGTCGACGAGACAAGCGCGCCGTTCCGCGGAGCCATTGGGGTGGCAGGCGGGCTCTCCTTGCGATGGGCCCTGCGCCGCACCACCCACGTTTTCGGTGGCTTCCCTGCGCGGCGCGGCGGCTCCCGCCGTGCGCGTCATAGCGGCTGGCCCAATCCGTAGGCAACATCGTCCACGCAAAATTTGGCAACGTCCTCAACGCAGACGTTACGGTGTGCTGCGCGGGCTACGTTCTGCGCCTTGGAGCCCTAGCCGGTAGTTTATGCGCCGTCGAGCTCTAGCCGCAGTGCGCCTCCGGTAGTTGCAGGCGGCTCCGTCAAGCAAGCGCGCTCGTCCGTTCTCCGGCGCGAGTCGTGATCGACTTGCGCATAGGCGACATTGTCGACGTGCCCGTATGCCGGTAGTCGTGGGCGGCTCCGCTAAGCGTGCATTCTGTGCCGCAAGTAGGTCGGTGAGGCGTACCGCGCGGTGGCCGTGGATGTACCTGACGTCAGCACGTGGGCGTAGTCGACGCTGTCGATGTTCGCGTAGGTGACGCTGTCGACGTGGACGTACGCCAGACCGCGTGTTTTTCGTTGGGTGGGCTTCTCGGAGTGTCCCCGCTTCGCTTTTTGCCCCATGAGCTGGGTGCGGACGTGCCTTGCGCGTCGATGCGGACGGGCTCTGCGCATCGACTTGGGCGCGCTCGCCAGGTGCCCTGGACGCCGATGCGGACGATTTGGACGCGACGCGCCCCCTCCTGCGTCTGGTTTTTCCGCGTTGCCTTATGCCTGCCCTTTCTCTTTCTCCCTCGCCCCCCCCCCCCCCCCTTCTCTTCTCCGTCAACGTTCCCTTTTTTGCTGCTACGAATGATGCTGTCGACGCACCCCGCAGGCGAGAGAGACGCTGCTGGAGGAGTACATCGAGCGCGTGGACGGGTCCAAGGATACATTTGCATACGTTACGTGAGGCGGTGTCTCCTGCTGCCTTGCTCCTGCGCTTCTGCGAGTGGCAGCGGTGTAAGGCGGGTGCGACGGTGTGATGTCGTTGATAGATGCGTATATGACTTGTGTAGAGCGCCAGTTTCCTCTATTCTTTTCTCTCTCCTTTACATCCTCCTCATTTACATCTCGCTCTCCTCCCTTCCCTGCATCACTTTCTCTCCTCGTCTTACTCACACTTCCCTCTCCTCCTCATACATATACACTTGATCGCTTTGCTATGCTAATTAATTGCCTACCCACCCACTTACACGCACGAGAGGATGAAGAACGACTGGCTGTTACGATGTATATCTATAGTTTCGCCGACCTGCATGGGGTGCTGATAGGTGATAACTGAGGAGATGCCGGTTATACGTCCAACACTCTTTTTCTTCGATCATAGAGTGTCTTCATGCCTCGACCTTTGGATAGGCTTGGATGATTGTCTTCAAAGATCAAGATCCCGTATAAACTTTAACGCATTACACGGTTGGCTGGCTAGCTGTTTCGACCGATGCGCCTACGACTTCCTTACATCCTTGCGGCTTATGTTTTGTCAGCTTGCTTCGGACCCGCGCCTCAGTCTCTTCAAGTCTTCTCTCTCTGTCTCCCTTGTGAGCAGTATTGGGATGGCCTGAGTGGATGGTTGAAACACGCACCTTCAGGCTATCTAACTGTTTATTAAATCTGTAGTTTAAATAGACATGGCCATTGTCACGGTGAAAGGTGTTATTCTTGACAAATCACTGGCGAGCCCGCATCAGGAAAATGCTCCTTTACTAATAAGGTCCGATTCACCAACATTCCGACTAATTTAGCCAAATAAGTTGGGATAGCTGCGTTAGCTTTCTAGTGACGTTGAAAATAAATTACCAGTAATCGGAGCTTAATTAGCCAACCTTTCCGAAGCCTTTCCCAAATTTGGAATGGTAGGTAGGTAGCATTACACGGCACGGTCCAATGTAATATGAAAACATGAAGAAATTGATTGAATTCAAATATGTAGTAACTGATACATGAACAGGTCGTGTATATGTACAGTATTTACGGTGCATCCTACCCCTATAGAGGATGGTGCCAAGGAAGGTGCACATCATGATGTGTCGAGCACGAGGAGGGCGGCGAGAGCGACGCGAGAGGTGGCGCCGAGGACAGCGATCTTGTGAATGTACTCATGGATGATGGGGTAGTGCATCAAGGACGACGAAGAAGAGATGTGTCAGAGAAGGGAAGGCACCGATGGGAACATGAAACTTACGTATATATTGTGACCTTCACACGAGGCGGGGCGGTGAAGGAAGCTGCGACGACGAGTTGCGTCGAACCCGCGAATGGGGGCACAGCGGCGCCAGGGTAAGCACTGCAGGCAGGGACTGCTCAGGGTGCAATGAGCCAGTGAAGACTACATATACCGGTTAGTAAGGAATGAGCAAGTCCTCAAAGAAGACGACTAGCTCACATACCTTCGTCGTTGTTGAGTATAGAGATATACATGCAGGACAAGATCCAAAGGGAAGGATCAGTAAGGAACGAGGGATAAGAAAGAAGAAACAATTCACGTACCGGCGGCGTCGTAAAGGAACACCTCGGCACATTCCCAATTGATCTCACACCAGTACATACTATTAGGAGCTGGCTTGTCCACTGGGTGCAGTGCCTAATAGCAACGGCAGAACGGTGTCACCACAACGCAATGGATTTAAAACTAAAAATAATGTCAGTGCTGACATGAGCGCCGTACCTGATGACCGACAGCTTGGGTATGGGGGCAGGAAAAGTTATCATACCGCACTAAAAACAGTATTAAGAAGGAAAACATCGAAAGCTGCGGCCCACATACCAATGCTCCGTGGCCGTGGGCAGTGCCCAATGATTCGTGTCGTGACGGTGTCGGTGGTAAGCGGGGAATGGGAACGGCTCATCTGTGGGCGCAGGCCTTGACACTGGAGGGCATCAGTGAGGAGAAAGGATGGGGGCAGACGATGTTACACACAGAAAAAAAAAACTAAAGGTCACTGCAAGGGCTATGGCGAAGAGGACGTCAGTAAGAAATGGTAGGGCAGCGAGGCACACATACCCTTGGGCTGGTTGGCGAGAAATGAAGGGCCGGCGCCTCGAGGGTAGAGGGCAACGAAGTGGGGGAAAGAGAAGAGTTTGTTGACGACAATTTGTCCCGACATCCATTTACGGACTCGAACCACTTTTTTTTCAGCACGTGCAGACTGTGCAGATCTGTCACATCACTGATGGCATGTCTCGGCAATGGACTCAGTTGGATTTTCTGTTTCTCCTCCAAATCTCTTCCCACCATTTTCTCAAGTTGGTCTTCCAGGTCAAAAGGAAAGCCCTGAAACTATTGCACTCTGCTGTTGACCATTAGAGCCACTCTTCTGGCACCAAAAAAAAGAAGTGACTCAAATGTTTTACCGGCTAATGCTCCTAATCGGGTTAATTAGGCGACATTCGCTGTTTTCCACCAAATCTGAGGTCACGAACTAAATTAGCCCTAAATTAGTGAAGGAGGTTTTTTCCTGATGCGAAATGTAACAGAAACTACTAATTTAACTGAAAAAAATAAACTAATGAATTTGTATCTAATTTTGGGCCAGCCAAATGTTTGGCTTCTCCGGTGTGTCTGGGCCGGGTGATAGATATCGGAACTCATGGCCGGGCGCTCCTTGATTAACGGACGAAATGTGTATCAGCGCACAGCACTAGGAGATATATAAGACCTGTCAAATCTGTGACTTACTGCTGATCCCACCCCACACTCGAGTAGCCATGCTAGTGAGACCAAAATTTATTTCCATTGCTACACTCTGAACTTGTGGTTGAAGTCAGAGCTGCCAACCAAGAATAAATCAAATTTAGTTGTGGATTCCAGACCGGTGCATGCAACAAGGAAGTGGTAGGGAAGTGCATTGGCATCTTATTGGTATTCTGACGGGTGCAGGAGGCAAAATTAGTGACATCAGGGGATATTGGAGAAGAAAATTATGAACTTGACCAATCAGTGAGTTTTTTGGGGAAAAAAGATTGGATACTTGATGACCTGAGGGATCTCGAGGCTACACTGCAGAATGATCAGACCACTGTGGAGCAGACACCTGAGGGGCATCCAGACATGGCTGGATGGCTCCAAGGTCTGGCAGCCTTGTTCAGGGACTGCTATCAAAGATTAGGTGACATGAAGGACCTTGAAGCTGCACTGCAGAATGATCAGGCTGCTGTGGCACAGACACCTGAGGGGCATCCAAACCTGGCTGGACGTCTCCGGAATCTGGCAATATCATTCACAGACCGATATCAAAGATCAGGTGATGTGAAGGACCTCAACGCTGCACTGCAGAACAATCAGGCTGCTGTGGAGCAGACACCCAAGGGGCATCCAGACCTGGCTGGGCGTCTCCAGAATCTGGCAGTCTCATTCACAGACCAATATCAAAGATCAGGTGATGTGAGTGACCTTGAGGCTGCACTACAGAGCAACCAGGCTGCTGTGGCACAGACACCTGAGGGGCATCCAGACCTGGCTGGACGTCTCAAGAATCTGGCGATATCTTTCAGAGACCAATATCGAAGATCAGGCAATGTGAATGATCTCGAGGCTGCACTGCAGAATACCCAGGCTGCTGTGGAACAGACACCCAAGGGGCATCCAGACCTGGCTGGATGTTGCCAGAGTCTGGCAGTATCATTCAGAGACCGATATCGAAGATCAGGTGATGTCAAGGACCTTGAGGCTGCACTGCAGAACAATCAGGCTGCTGTGGCACAAACCCCTGAAGGGCATCCAGACTTGCCTGGGCGTCTTCAGAGTCTGGCAATATCATTCACGGACCAATATAGAAGATCAGGTGATATGAAGGACCTCAAAGCTGCACTGCAGAACAATCAGGCTGCTGTGACACAAACACCTGAGGGGCATCCAGACCTGGCTGGACATCTTCAGAATCTGGCAATATCATTCACCAACCAATATAGAAGATCAGGCAATGTGAGGGACCTCGAGGCTGCACTGCAGAACAATCAGGTTGCTGTGGCACAGACACCTGAGGGGCATCCAGAGCTGGCTGGACATCTTCAGAATCTGGCAATATCATTCACTGACCAATATAGAAGCTCAGGTGATGTGACGGACCTCGAGGCTGCACTGCAGAACAATCAGGCTGCTGTGGCACAGACACCTGAGGGGCATCCAGACCTGGCTGGACATCTCCAGAATCTGGCAATATCATTCACGGACAAATATAGAAGATCAGGTGATGTGGAGGATCTCAATGCTGCACTGCAGAATGACCAGGCTGCAGTGGCACAGACACCTAAGGGACATCCAGACCTGGCTGGATGTCTCCACAATTTGGCAATATCATTCTCAGACCAATATCAAAGATCAGGTGATGTGAAGGACCTCAAGGCTGCACTACAGAACAACCAGGCTGCTGTGGAGCTGACACCTGAGGGGCATCCAGACCTGGCTGGGCGTTGCCAGAGTCTGGCGGTATCATTCACAGCCCGATATCGAAGATCAGGTGATGTGAAGGACCTTGAGGCTGCACTGCAGAATGATCAGGCTGCGGTGGCACAGACACCTGAGGGGAATCCAGCCCTGGCTGGGCATCTCCAGAATCTGGCAGGCTCATTCACAGAGCGATATTGAATATCAAGTGATGTGAAGGACCTTGAGGCTGCACTGCAGAACAATCAGGCTGCTGTGGAGCAGACACCCAAGGGGCATCCAGACTTGGCTCGGCATCTCCAGAGTCTGGCAGCATCGTTCACAGATCGATATCAACGATCAGGTGATGTGCAGGACCTCGATGCTGTCCTATTCAATTACAGCAACTCTTTTCAAGGCAACACCTCAGATCCTGTAACATCGTGGCACTCAGCCCTCTACTGGGCTTCCTTTGCAAAAGTCCACAGACCTTCTGATGTCTTAAAAGCCTATTCTGCTGCCTTCCATCTATTACCCGAGATCCTCTGGATTGGAAGCACTGTATCAGTCCGTCAAGACGTAAACATGAGAATCAATGTTTCCCAAACAACCTCTGATGCCATTAGTGCCTGCATTGACTCTTTAAATCTCCCACTTGCAATCGAGCTCCTTGAACAAGGGTTGGGAACCACATTCCAACAGCTACTGCAACTGAAAACCAACCTTGACTTTTTGCCCCAAGAGGAGGCAGCAAAGTTGAAACTCCTGTCTGTAGACCTCTATAGTGGAAAAGCTGAGCATCCACAGAGGGTTGCTGCAGATCGAAATACATTGGTTAATGAGATTCGAAATCATCTAAGCCTTGAAAACTTTTCGCGCCCCAAACCATACACAGATCTGTGTCAAGTATCCCAACATGGGCCTATTGTTATTCTCAACTCCCATTGTGATCACTGTGACTCAATTATCCTCTTCAATCCAACCTCAAATCCACTGCACATTGCACTGCCAAGAGTGACTGTCGACAGGCTAAAAGCACAAAAAAGTCTCCTCAGAGATCTGATCAAAGGGCGAAATGTGAGATCCAGGCAACTACCACAGGCCCGTCTTTATGGATATCAAGAAGGGATAGAAATGGGCCTGGAAGGCTTCTTAAGCTGGGTCTGGACTTGTATTGTGCAGCCAATCTACATTGCCCTATGTGCTGTAAGTTCTGCTCATCTTGTCAAATACATTATTCACCTTTTGCCAGAATGGTATCACTTCTGGTAGATTATGGTGGTGTCCTACAGGAGATTTCACCGGCTTCCCTTTGCATGCTGCGGACTCTGCAGATCAATTCATACAGTCCTATACACCCACACTGGGGGCTCTCCTAGAAGCGAACTCCAAGACACCTTCAACCGATCCACCCTGCATTGGCCTGGTTGGTGTGACCCACACTGGTCCCCGAAGAGACCAAGAACTCCCTGGAGTTCAAGAAGAAATCACCAAGATTTGCTCCATTGCTAGGGACCAATACCAGGTTCAAAGTCTCATTGGCGAAAACGCCATAGTAGATTCAGTCAAGCAGGCACTGAATGATTGTGCTTGGATCCACCTAGCTTGTCATGGAGAGCAGAACATCATAGAGCCTCCAAAAAGCTGCCTCCAGCTCTATGGTGGAACTTTGGAGCTCGAGACCATTCTCCAGATGTCCCTGCCAAATGCCGAATTTGTATTCCTTGCTGCATGCCAGACAGCAAAAGGAGATACTGCACTGGTGAATGAGTCTTTCCACTTGGGTGGTGGTTTCATTGCTGCAGGATTTCAAGGAGCTATTGCCACTATGTGGTCCATGATGGATGAAGATGGGCCAGTTGTCGCAGAAACTGTTTACAGCCATTTATTGGGCAGTGGAAAAAGGCCTCAAGCATCTGAGGCTGCAAAAGCACTGCAGCTTGCTGTTCGAAAGATGCGGGATGCCGGAGTGCCACATGAGCGATGGGTACCATTTATCCACCTGGGAATCTAGAATGGTCATATCTTTTGTTTACTGTCTTCCATGTGAAAGATTTTTTTTTTTTTTTGTGGCCTCTGCATTTGTATACCGCAAGAAATAAACTATGTACTAAGCTGTACTAAGTCGCGGTGCCCCTGAGTGGAAGCAATAGATTAGTGGGGGTTAGGCGAGGATCGTAGCCTTGTAGTGTATAGGGTAGGCGTGAGAGGTAGGGGGTTAAATGTTCAGCCCACGAAGTCTGGGTGTGTCTAGAGTAAATGGGGTGATCCATAACATAGTCTTACAATTCGTTTTTTTGCCACATCCATGCTAAAATAATCCTACTTACCCAGCTTCAAAGGGTATGGGATATCTCGGATGTGGTGCACAGTGCACATCATCTCATCGTGTATTTCAAACCATGGTCAGGCTGAAGACCGGGTTCGACTCCCCGCATCCAAATATATTTTCCTTATTTGCTTTTTTCGATGTTGAAATACTCCCACATTCACCTCTTCTATGTGTTATGGATGAGGTTTTATTCAAATGCGGGGAGTCAAACCCCGTTCTTCACTTTAAACGACCCTGCACTCCATCCGAGTTGTTAGCCTTCATTTGAAGCTGGGAAAGTGGATGGTATTTGAGCATGAGTATGTTTTTCATAAAAAAAACATCCACCGTGTTCGGACACGGGGAGTCGAACCCGGGTTTTCAGCATTACAAACATGGATCAGATCCAGCTGCAGCCGAGGTACACCGTACACCGTACACCACACTCAAGATATTCAATACCTTCTGAACCTGGGTAAATGCGGTATTTTAGCATGGACATGACCCAAAAAAATGGCAAAGTCATCTCGTAAGAGTGTTATTCAGATTCGGGGAGTTGAACCCCGGCTTTCAGCTCTAAGCTTCTTGAAAGACAATCAATAAGGAGCCGGTCTGCACCATACACCACATCTGAGATATTTTTTATCATTGAAACCTGGGTAAGTAGCAGCATTTTCGCGAACTCAGGAGAGAAGATGACAAAAATACGGCGCTCGCCATCTTATTCGGATGCGGGGAGTCGAACCCCGTTCTTCAGCTTACACCTATGTATTAATATGAGGCCATCCTAATGGCCGCTGATGTGCACCATGCACCACATCCGAGTTAATATTTCTCATTTGGAGTTGGGGAAGTGAGAGGTATTTCTGCGTCAACATGCCCTAAAAAAAGGAACGTCCAAGAGGCGTTATTCGGATGTGGGGAACTTTAACAAGCGAGGTACGAGCTTCATTTGTTAAATTGTCTGTCTGTGAGAAACTAGCGGGGAATCGAACCCCAGGCTTCAGCTTTCAGATTCATATGTGTTTCGCCAACAGGGAGCTGATGTGCTCCTTGCACTACATCCAAATTTTTATTTTATCTATTGAACCTGGGTAAATGGGTAGGTAGGTAGGTAAGTAGCATTACACGGCACGGTCCGAATAACGAACGCCGGTTTCCAGGAATTTTCCCGGTGTGCAAGCAAGCGTAAAATACACCATCGTCCCTGGACTTCCTTCCGCCACCATAGACAGCGAGCTCGTAGATCCCACAGGTTCCGCCGTGCCCCACGGTAGACCCTAGATAAATATTCCGGCACAAAAGAAGCAAAAAAAAACAACAAGTTGCAATTTGCCCGCTTATTCAGATGCGGGGAGTCGAACCCCGGGTTTTATGTAACATTCCAGTGATGAATATTGCCAGAAATGGCAGTTAATGTACTACATCCGAGCTAATACCCTTCATTTGGAGCTGGGAAATTGGAACATGGACACGACACGGCCCAAAAAAGAAATCCAGTCACTACCACTCATTCGGACGCAGCGAGTCAAACCCCGTTGTTCAGCCTGCACATGGACTGTAAGGCATTAAGAGAAGTTGATGTGCCCCATGCACCACATCCGAGTTCTTCTCTACCTTCTGAGACTGGGTACGTAGCAGCATTTTAGCACCAAAAAAAAAGCATGGACTCATTATTGTTCATTCCACATTCGGACGCGGGAAGTCGAACCCCGGTCTTCAGCCTGCAACATGTTTAATTCATTAACAGTAACTGCTGTGCGCCGTACACCACATCCGAGTTAATACCCTTCATTTGAAGCTAGGAAATCGGAGCATTGACACGACACGGCTCAAAAAAAAAACCCAGCCACTTCCAGTCCATTCGGATGCAGGGAGTCGAACCCCGCTCTTCAGCTTACACATATGACGCGATCTACAAGAAGCCGATGTGCACCGTGCACCACATCCGAGTTATTCAATACCTTCTGAAGCTAGGTAAATGCGGTATTTCAACATGAATGTGGCAAAAATGGATGACCCAAATCACAATAATTCGGATGCAGGGAGTCGAACCCCTCGTTTTCAGTTTACATGGTGATTGAGCTGCAGTTGTAGCTGATGTGCACCCTGCACAATACCGCGTCTCTAGCGCCACGAAATGCCAGATCAAGCTACGGGCTTTCCACCACCTACGAAGCATTTCCTGTTCTGTTAACTTGATCTCCCCAAAGCACGCAACCTATTGCGGGTTCTCAGCCCACGCATTTCTAAATAAAGATATCGCTCTCCCGAGATCGACGCACCCGCTTTCTCCAGTTCCCGCATCAATGTCGGCTCAAACCCGCAACTTGCACGACTACAAATATCAATTCAAGCTCCCGCTTTGCCGCGACTTCCTCCAAGCACATCACAAACTCGGTTTTTCCTGAAGGTCTGCGAAGACCCGCTTCAAAAGACTCAAACTTCATTTTTCACCTTCCTGCCTCGAATCGAACTTTCAAATCACACTAGGGACTTCTCGTCACCGACTCTACCGATCTGGCGCCGACTTTGCGCGCTTTTTCTTTCTTTTTTGCCCGCCTCGCAGCCTATTTGTTGTCCTTCCCGCGACCTCCGGCCACAAAAGGCAGCGTGAAACCGAGGATTTCCAATTACAGGAATTTAAATCAATCCCGCGGCTTCCCGCCAATCGAACCCGTCATTCTACCGACTTCGTATTTTATTTCCGATGTTTCTTCTCGCTTCGCAGGTGTACAACCTCTGACTCAAATTGCCCCGCTTTCCCGCCTTGGAAATCTGCGTTGGATCTGGAATTCAGAATTCTAGGCCGCCGATCTTGTGCACTTTCATGCGAACTTGGCGCGTTAATTTTGTGATTTGTTACCGCTTCAGGGGCACCTCAAAATTCGCGCTGGATTCAAAATCTCGTGCGATTCCGGACAACTTGGCGCGATTTTGGCGCCCCGCTCAGGACACCTCTGGCAAATCCGAGAGCGCTTTAAAAGTGTAATCGAAGTGCGTCCTCATTTCTTCCTTCAAACTCACCTATTAATATTCTTCTTAACTACATCTATTTCCGCGCGTCTTTGATCATCTATCTATCACTTTCATCGACAACGGTCCAAGTGCGGTCTAGCAGCTGCAAGGAGCGCCACTAACCCTAGTTTTGCTTAGGGTACATTTTTTGTGACTATTTATCAAATGAATATTCCGAACGTTCTAAGTGCAACCGGCACGGACGGAAAGTTTTTGGGGTACCACATTTGTTTTCGGGCTCGGCGAGCAGTAGATAGAAGATATTTCAGAGTTTTCAACAAAAAGCAAAAAAGCTTACGGGTAGCACTCATTCGGATTGGGGGAGTCGAACCCCGAGATTCAGCCTGCAACACAGCGAATTACTTAGGACGTACACCGCGCACCACATCCGAGTTACTTCCCTTCATTTTAAGCTGGGTAGGTGGAGATATTCCGCATGGACTCGGGAGAGAAGAAAAAAAGGATCTTCTATAGATTCGATGAACCATTTGGATGCGGGGAGTCGAACCCCGGTCTTCAGCGCTTCAGCCTGCAGTATCATCGGATCAGATAATGAGAAGCTGATGTGCACTGTGTACCACATCCGAGTTATTTAATACCTTGTTAAGCTGGGTAAATGTGCCATTTCAACGTGAGTGTGGCAAAATAAGGTTACCAGATAATTCGGACGCGGGGAGTCGAACCCCGGCGTTCAGCTTGAAACCATCTGGATTCATCACCAAACATATACTGGGAGTTGACGTGCACCGTGCACCACATCCGAATTATGCTGTATCATTTGGAGTTGGAGGGGGAGAGAGGAGGAGGATGTACTACTGCGGTGGTCCCTAAAAGGATCAAGCAAGTACTTACACAACGTCCAAATGTACGCTACAGTTGGGTAAGTGGGAAAATCTTTAGCACCAGAAAGAAAAGAATGTAGCCAACCACTCATTCGGGCGCAGGGAGTCGAACCCCGTTTTCGGCATGGTAAATGAATCAAGATGACCAGACACCTGAACCTGGGTGAATTGTGGACATGACCCAAAAAAATGGTAAAAGACATCTACCAACCCTGTTATTCAGATGCGGGGAGTCGAACCCCGGCTTTGAGGTCTAAGCATTTTAACCGCCGACCCACAAAGAGCTGGTGTGCGCCCTACACCACATCTGAGATATTATCTTCGTTGAAACCTGGGCAAGTAGCAGCATTTTCGCAAACTCAGGAGAGAAGCCAAAAAAAAATTCTACTTGTCATCTTATTCGGATGCCGGGAGTCGAACCCCGGTCTTCAGCTTGGAGTAGAAAGAGTATTATAATGAGCTGATGCGCACCGTGCACCACATCCGACTTACTTCCCTTCATTTTGAACCTGGGTAAGTAGCTGGGTACGTAGCAGTCTGTTAGCACCAAAAAGAAGTGAATGTCGAAGCCACGCATTCCCGGGATGCGGGGAGTCAAATGTTCAAACCCCGGCTTCAGTTTCAACTATACCGTGCACCACATGCGACTTACTTCTCTTCATCTGAAGCTGGGTAAGTGGGCATTATTTCACCATGGACAAAAAGAAAAGCAAGGCAGATCTATTCGGACACGGGGAGTCGAACCCCGGGTTTTAACATTCTTAATGTGCGCCGTGCACCACATCCGAGTTTTTCTTTATCCTTTGAACCTGCGTAAATGGGAATATTTCAGCATGGACATGACCCCAAAACAAGGCGCAGTCGCTCCCAGCTATTCGGATGCGGGGAGTCGAACCCGGCCTTCAGCTTGAATTTATAAAGGCGCAGGGAATCAATATTCCATGAGAAGCCGACATGCACCGTACACCACATCCAAGTTAATACCCTTCATTTGGAGCTGGGAAATTTGAGCATGAACACAGCTTGCATATGGACTATAAGGCCTTAAGAGAAGCTGATGTGCCCCATGCACCACATCCGAGTTATTCGCTACCATTTGGAGTTGGGGAAGTGGGGAGATAGTTCAGCATGGACATGACCCAAAAGAAAAGCGCGGTCGTTCCCAGTTATTCGGATGCGGGGAGTCGAACCCCGTCGTTCAGCTTTTGCATCGCGAAAGGATCTTCTACACGAAGGGCTGATATGCACCATACACTACATCCGAGTTAATAGCCCTGATTTGAACCTGGTTAAGTGGGAGACATTTCAGCATGGACATGACCCAAAAAAAAGGTGCAATCATTCCCGGGAGGGGAAATATCTGAATGCTGCCGACTCTGATGATGAACCTGCGGATTATATGTACATGGTCAACCTCGACCTTAACTTGAAAAGGCGATCAAAGCGTGCAGATGATCAAGAGGCGGCTAAAAGAGCCCGCGGTGCGGACGAATCCCAGGAGGATTCAGACCCATAGGGCACGATAGTATAGCAAATTCGTGGCATACGCGTCGGCAATTCAACACATCAAAGCGACCAGACGAGATGAAATCAGCATGCCGTATAAATAAATGTTCAACATAATTAAACTAGCAGGAACCCGTGCTCCGCACGCAGAGTGCGAATCATTTTAATGTTTTCCCACATTCAAAGTACTGAGAGTACTGGCTCCGGAGTCAGAAGCAGTTTCAAGAGCAGTTTTCCTGCCCGCAATAAATGGACACTCGTCACCAACCTTTGGTTGGTTCCTCGCGTCCCGTGTCCCTGGCAGTCCTTAAAATATGATGTCTGGTGTAGGAGATATTGTCTTAGATTCAGGAATTCATTTCCTCAAAGGATGCCTGTCACCAACCTTTGGTTGGTTCCTCGCATCCCCGTATCCCAGGTGTCCCTGAAGTACGGTGTCCGGATTACTATCATATTTTTTTGGGTTGAAACATGATATCCAGTGTTATGAAGAATTATTGCAGATTCAGAAGTCTATTTTTCAAAGGACACTCATCACCAACCTTCGGTTGGTTCCTCGCATCCCCGTGTCCCGTATCCCAGAAAGTCCCTGAAATATAGTGTCTTGTGTAGATATATATATATATTCGCTGTTCATTTTGGTGTCGTTGTGGAACGGTTCCCCGGGTCTGTACCCCTCACTTCAGTTAGACATGTAAGCCAGAAGCCTGATTTTTTCTTTATCCTGTCTCAAATGCCTCAGTGGAGAGGGGAAAAAGTTACACTTAGGGTTGTCCTATGTCCTTGGCATGTGAAGTATAAAAAATGGCCTCCGAAAGTCTGATGCCCTCTGCAGACTCAGTTTCAATCAAAGTCACTGTATTTTGCTGTGATTTATAATATACTGTTGCAGGGTCACCTATTTCAGGCATTTAAAGGAGGTGCACAGATGCTGTTGAAGCATAAAGTACTTGCATTCCTTGTTCCGTCTCATGGAAGCTGGGCTTCATTTGATTCAGGGGTCTGTTTGTCCCAATGTTTTCGGTAGTGTTCTGTCATTTGCTCAATGAAACCTTAGGGTGCATCTCAGAGTAGTACAGCCCCAAATAAATGGTCCCCCAGCAGTATCATATATACAGGGATATTAGATGTTGTCCCTGTGCCTCCGGAGGTCGTGGAAGTTGCATTTTGAACAGTTGCCGTTGTGTTTGTCCGATGTTTGTGGCAGTGCTTTGTCTTTGACATTTATGACTAACCAACGTCTTTTGTATAATAGATGTCATTCGCGGATATAAATTCATTACAAAAATCGTTACAGTACATTAGCATACGTATAGGGTATCGTGGATGGATGGATAGATCAATTCCATGGGTCAAAGCGCCGAAAGCTTCAAGACGAGATAAACCAACGCGAGTATCCCGAAATGCGGCGGCGACAGCGCCGCCGCGCCATCGATGAGGGGGACGCCGAGCCCCACGGTCTGGTTCAAGCAGTCTAACAGCACCGCGTCGATCCCGGCGGGTAGCGGCGCGTCCGGAGCAGCGTTCTCGTCCATGAGCGCCGCGGTGTTGTTGTACCCGTCGAGGCTGAGCGCGACGGAGCTCGCGCGGTAGTACTGCACGACCTGCTCGGGTTTCGGCGCGGCGTTCGCGTCGAACGGCGTCGGCAAGGTGGTGTTGGGCGCGGTGAGGTGCGAGGAGCAGTTGGCGGCGATGTCGGCCATGAGGTCGGAGACGGTGCTGTTGTCGGCGACGAGGCGGAACACGGTGCCGGTGGAGTTGGACTGGAAGGCGGCCGAGGCCATGGCGCCGCCCGGGCGGGAGTTATTGTTCGGCTCGCCATACTGCATAATAATCAAAATTTAAAAGGGCAGAATGGTGGAAAGGATGAATGCGTGCTTGCCTCGTTTGAATGCAGGTATGCATTTGAGCCGTACCCGATGCCCCCTCCCCACATTAGGGGCCAGAAGTAGAAGGGGAATCCGCGGCCGCCGACACCACGACCGCTGATGCCAGGGTATCCACTGCCATACGAGCTGTTCACCAGAGTTTTTATGAGGACGATATTCCCAAGCGTGCGAAGGGATGATGCGGCCTACCGAGTTCCAAACACCTGTGCCCTCGTCCCGCCACCTGCCGACGAATGGTAGTCAGAAATCTGTGCTAAATTGGAATGAACAAAATACCTTGGGACCTCCCAGCGAACAAACTCCCTGCGGGGATCGTGGAGGGCCTCCCGCCGCCCCTGCCATAATTACGCGAGGACCTCGACGAGCCCCCGCCAAACTTGATCGGCGAGCTCTTCCCGCTGCTGGATGACGAGCCCCTTCCGCTGCTCGAGCTCGACCCCGAGCCGGAGCTACTGCCCTTGCCGCCCGAGCTGGAACTACCAGTGCCAGTGGAACCGGAACTACCTTTGCCGCCACTCGAAGAGCCGCCAGTGGAACCGCCGGTCTTGCCTCCGCCCTTCCTGCGGCCCAAGCGACGCGGTGTGGAGATGAATGGGATGAGCATGGTCGACTCCTGGATCCTGGGCAGTCCGCACTGTTTAAGTATGTATGAACAGCTTAGGGGTTAACTCGGATCCGACGGATCAGAGTGGATAATCTGATCCTGTGCACCACAGCTTTTTTAGGCTCTTCTCTCTGTGCAATTTCCAAAAAGGCGCACAGCTGTGGTTGATACGATAGCAGTAGAGGTACAGCATGCAATTTTGAATTTTCTTCTGGCAACGGGTGGAATGATGGCACTGTGGTGCGCATCAAAGCCGGAGGTAAGCGATCAATTTATCAAGCGCATCAAACCGCTCATCGAGGAGGCGCACAGCTGTGAGTAAGAATAGCGCATGCAATAAATTATCGATAGCATGGAGTGCACAGCATGCAATTTTCCTTTTGGCAACAGGCACTGTGAGGCCGAGGTAAGCAATCAATTTATCTGCACCCGCGCTTACCAAGTCAATTTTTCAAACAGCTTCAAGGAACGAAACGAACGAAAGGCATTACTACTTATTATAAATCCACGAAAAACACGATTATATTTTAAAAAAAGAAAGAAAGAAATCCAAAAAAATAATCCGATGTATGTACGTGCTATGTAAGGTCTAAATATGCGTTGCGTGCGTGCGTGCGATGATGATGATAAGTAATACAAGTATGTGCGTGCGTGCGGATGGGAGGGTTGTTTGTATGATGCGAGGGAGGCATGTATTGACGTGAGGGAAGACGAAAAAATGAGAGAGAGAAAAAGAGAGAAAAGTGAAATCATGATCATGAGTGTCGAAATATTCCGGGAAGATAGAGGGTGGGCACGGGAAGAAGGATGGAAAAAGGAGGAACCGGGCGGGCGGAAAACGACCGGGGGGGGGCAACTCACGAAAACTCCCTCCCCCCCGCCACGAGCACCGCAAACCACCCAAAGAAGCTCATCAAGAACCTCACGAGCCACGCGCCCTCCGCGCCCACGCCCATCCCGGGCCTTAGCTGCATCGCGAGCGCCACGTCCAAAGGCGAGCGCTGCGTGCGCCCGCCTGCAGGGGAAGCGCGCTTCGTGACCTGCTGCTGCGTGGGAGGCGACTTTAGCGCGGACGACTCCCCAGCCGAGGCCGACACGGACGACGACGCGCCGGGGAACGCCCCCGGAACCGCCGCGCCTTCACGCTCGCCGTCCCACCCAGGCTGCGCGCTCAGCCCGAGCGCGGGCGCGGCGGCCGCGCGCTGCGCCCACGCGGGTCCCGTGAGCACGAGCGCCAGGCCGAGGTCCGTTTCTTCTTCTTCCGCGTCGGATTCCTCCGAGTGCACGTCGTGGTCTTGTGCGTATGCCGATACCGTGGCGGGGGACGGCGAAGCGGGAAGTGCAGCCGCTGGCGGAGACTCGGGCGTCGCGGGCGAGCCCAGGTCCTTCTCGCGCGCGGGCGGGGCGAGGAGGGGCGAGTGTTCTGCGCTCGTAGCCTCGCGTGTGTGCTCTGCACGGAGCGGGAGGAGGAGCGGCGCGGACGTCGATATCCTGAGCGACGGCGCAGGCAGCGCGAACACCGGGAGGGGCATCTCCGCCGGGTCCGTGTCTTCCGCCTCCTCTTCCATTCCTGATTCACGCTTTTCGCCTTGGGCACCCTCGGCTTGCTCGTGGTACACCGCTACGGCAGAAAGAGGGGGAAGAGGGCCGAACGCTGGGAGGGGCATCTCGTCTGGGTCTGCATGCCCGTAGTCCGCGACATCCTCGTCCTGCGCTTGAGCAGCGGGGTTTACGTCTTGGTCGAGTGCGGCGTGCCCCTCGTCTTGGTCGTGCTCGACAAGCCCCTCGGCGTGGGCTTGCTCCTCATCCCCGGTATCGCGTTCCTCCCACCAAGGCGCCGCCACGGCGTCATCACCGCGTGGTGCTGCCGACGCCAGCGCATCGTCGTCGTAATCCCCGCGCGCACGAATCCACGCCGGCACGTCGTCGTCGTCGTCCGCACGAATCGAGACTAGCCCATCGGCGCCACCTGCACCAATGGCATCAGCATCAGCATCGGCCTCACGCACACGATTGGGCTGCTGCGTACCTGCGTCGTCGTCGGCGGGAATCGGTGTGTCGATTGCGACAACGCCGTCGTCGTCGTCGTCCCGCGCCACAACAAGCGGGTAGTTCCAATGTGCACCCCACACCTTATCACCTACAACGTCAACACCCGGTGTACCCTCCACGTCCTCCTCCCTTCCCAAACCCAATCCCGGTTCTGGCTCTGGTTCTACTTGGACGAAGGTAAAGTCATCCAAGTCATGTCGTGCATGTCGGTCGTAATCGTAAAGGTCGTGATCGTAATCGTGCTGCGCTCCGTCCGCGTTCGTGAGGGTAAGGGCGAAGTCGTCGTCTGCGCGTGTGAGCGTAAAGTCGTCGTCGGTGCTGCCGAACGCACTGGGGAAGGCGCCGAAAGCGGGGGTGGGGGACGGGGCACTCGAAAGCCGGAGTGGGGGCATCGTCGTCGTTGAGATCCTGCCCCTCCTCGTCCTGCCCCCCCTGCGGCACTGTCTGCGGCGCCCACACCTCCTCTTCGAGCGGGAAACGTGGGCTGTCGCGGGGAAGAACGTGCATGGGAAAGACGCCGCCACCAGCGAAGGGAACGCGAGTAGAGACGCGGCTTCCAACGAACGGACCCGCACTCAACGCGCGCTCCTCCCTCTCCCACACGCGCGCGTGCTCCCGCCAGCGCGCGACGAGGTCGCCGAGGCTGCCCGCGTAGCCCCACAGGCCGTCGTGGTCTTCTGCGCCTTCTTCCACAACTTCGTCTTCTGCGTCCTCCTCGGCGGCTTCGTCTGAATTCGCTATAAGTGCATCTCCAGGACGCGGGAACAGCAGCGCGCGCGGTGCGCCCCCCCGCACGAGGAAAGGCGAGTCGGGGGAGGGGGTGGAGTCGGAGTAGGAGTAGGCGTATGACACTGAGAGGGGGCGCGGCGTGAGCAAGGCTTGCGTCTCCACGAGCGATTGTGTGATGTCGAGTGTGTGGGGTGCAGATTTGGGAGATGGGGAGCGGGAGGGACGGCGCGTGCGCGAGGGGCGGGGCGAGGAGGGAGGGGGTGGGGGTGGGCGCGGGTGTGGGGAGGTGGGCGTGTACCTCGCGCAGCTCGATCGCACCGTGGAGCTCGACCGCTGCGGAACGCCCATCTAGCGCGGAAGCGTCGAGGGACGCGCCAAGAGGCTTCATAGACGTAATAGTAGGGGCCACAGGCGTGGGGGTGTGCACTGCGCGCATCGCGGTGATGGGAGGCGGGGAGGTGGGTTTCGTGGTGGACGGAGGAGGGGAGGCGGGGGATTTAGGAGCGAGAGAGACGGACGGGGTGGGCGGCCATTGGGGTGGTGGGGTGGTGGTGCTGAGGGAGACGGGCCAGTGCGGGGACGCAGGCCAGTGGGGCGACGCGGGGGCAGGCCAGTGGGGCGACGGCGGGGGCGTGCGGCGCGGGGAGACGACGGCGGTGTCCCTGCCCTTGCCCTTCGTGTCGTAGTTTTTCCCGGGAGCGGGGGAAGACGGCACCGACACGTCCACGAGCATGTGCTCGTCATGCGGGGCCGAAAAATCGACCAGAACGTGCCCGTCGTGCTCGCGCTCGCAGTCGCGCTCAAACGACGTGCGCGTCAGATGCGCCTTGGGCGGCGGGTCCGTGGTCGTGCTGGCATTACCATTATAAATATTAATCGGAATATTATTGTTATTGTTATCGTGCGGCGGCGGCCCCAGATCGACGAGCTCGCCCGAGCTGGAGGAGGAGATGGAGGAGATGGAGCGCCATGTGCTGGTGGCGTCGAACACGTCGAGCAGCGGTGTCGCGTCGTCGTCCGTGTCCACGCGTGCGCCGCCCCGCCCGGCGAACGCCGCCCGGTAGTGCCGCGGCAGCACGGGGTCCCGACGGGAGCGAGCGAACGGGAGCAGGCGCCGGCCGAAGGCGCTCTTCTTGGAGCGGCCGCGGCCGCGGAGGGGCGGGATCGACGGGACGGCGGAGGTGCGCGCGGCGGGGTCGGCGGTCGGCAAAAGGGCGATGCCGGCGCGGCGATGTGGGAGGATGTAGAGGGCGTAAACGAGCCCACAGAGGGCGAGAAAGAGGAGCAGGAGTAGCCAGAGAAGCCAGAGGGACGGGTGCGACATTAGAACGTATGCGGCGTATGAAGTATCTATTATTTTGCTGGTGGAGGGTCAGTAAGAGTGGGATGAAGATATTGGGACAGCAGTTACCGGGAGGGGAGGACATGGGGGGAGGAGCAGAAGGGCGAGCGAGGAGCGTGCTATACCTCCTACCGCGAGGACGCCACGACCTCACAAGAGGGCCGAAACACGTGCAAACACTACCGGCCCGGCTTGCTCTCGACTGTGGGTTCAAATGAAAGCGAGCAAGTCGGATGTGATGCAGGGTGCCCTTCTGATCGCCTTGTGTCTTGAATTAGAAGCTGAAGAACGGGGTTCGACTGCCTGTGTCCGGACTCCCCAATGGCTGGATTTCTTTTTTGAGCCTTGTCGGGTCCATGCTCAAATTTCCTTGCTCCAAATCAAGGGTATTAACTCGGATGTGGCGTACGGTGCGCGTCAGCTTCTCATTGAATACACCTTTATAGCTCAAGCTGAACGCCGGGGTTTCAATTCCCCGCATCCAAATGGTTGCTGTGGTCCTGAATTTCGATTTTATCTTTTAAAAAAACCATGCAATCCCTGCCGTGTTTTTCGGAATGGTACCGACACCTCCTCTTCTGTTCTCTGTCAATCTACAAAGGGATTGGGTTCGAGCAAGTGGACGAACCTTCATCGAAGAAATTTGATCCTACTTCTTTACTTTACGCCGTCTCCTGTACCAGTTCATGCCTTGAATATTTTTTGTATACAACGAGAATATGCACCAGTACTCATCCCGAAAAAACTGAAGCCATTGATACTCTAGAAAAAACATGAAAAATAAAGTCCAGTCAGACAGGGAGGATTCAGACCCATAGTGTCGGAAAAATCCAATTTGCCTGATCAGGTGTTATAATCAGTTTTTGAACATTATCAGCCTTACCGCCACCTTTTCAACCTCCGTAATATATTCGTACGGCTTCAGCGAGTAGACCGTCAGACTGAGAATAATCAAAAATCAGTTATAAGAGCTGATCAGGCAAATTTGATTTTTCCGACAAGGGCACGATGGTATACGCGACGTTGATTTATCTCGTCTGCAAGTTCCCGTCGCTTTGATGTGTTGAATTGCCGTCTGCCACGAATTTGCTATACAGTAGCGTACCGAATGAATTTATTCCGCTGGATTGACAATTACGTATATATTTACAGCAGACAGGATCTGTAAGTTATGTTGAACATCTGTGTGACGGCATACACCGACGCAGCTGAAGAGCCAGCTCGCCGTCGTGTGTCCCAATTCTTTGATTTCTTCCCCAGAAAAATTACAAACCTATAGGCCCAACAGTGTGTCTCACGTTGAATCTAAAGTATGCGTGAGTAGGCGAAACCTGTATGTGCATAGTCACTAACCGGGACGGGTCGTACTTGTTGTACGTGTTCTTCAGAGTCGCGTATGCCGTACCCGTATACGTCGAGAACACGTTCTGGCTGACATCGCACTCGTTGACATACAAAGGGAGTCCCGGAGTGCGAGGGACCCTAAAAATTCAGACTGGGCGTTAACAAAAATGCGAGATGAGCCAGATCAAGGACGTACTGCGACAACAGCAGCTTGAACCCGGTGTTCACATTCGCAGGGATCGTCGTAACGCCCTCCGGGTAGATCAAGTTGTAGTTCAACGAGGCATAGTTCACGTTGACGTCGCCCATGGCGTTCCCGCCGCGCGCTTGGCTGACATCGAATTGCGTCTTCGGGACCGGCGAGATGATCAAATACGCGCCGGCGAGCTGCCCCGGGAACGAGGAAGTGAAGTTGACGAGGTGGCTATACGCGTCCTGGAAGTGTGCATTGTCCCCAATCAGCGAGGACGAGCCGAACTGCTGGCCAAATCCGCGGCCGTTCCCGGGGATGAGGTTGGAGATTTCAAAGTAGCTGAGGGGGGAGAGCGTCTGGGAGGTGCTTGGGATGGCGAGGAATTCCCCGAAGATGCTGGGCGGCAGCGAGGTGCCCTTGTAGAATAGGTAGATGATGTTGGCGTCGGCTGCAGATGTGTCGACGGTGTTCATGAGAACGATGAGAGCTAGATCCAAATGAGATTGGTTGCTGCGGAACGAAGTTGAACTCTTTTTTTTTACCTGCTTTGGGGTCAACGACGTCGCGGATGTAATTAGCAGAAGCCGTAGCCACAGCGACGGAATGTGCGCCCGAGTACTATGAGATATGATTTTAAGCAAGAGGGAGTTGGAATATCGTAGGCGGACACTCACGTTGATTATTCCGCCGTACCAGTTCTTGTCATTCTTCGTCCCAGTGTGAGCAGAGTATAGCTCGTAGCGCGTAACGATTCCAAAGCGATTCGCTCCGCCCTTCAAAGCTTTAAAGAGGTCCGAATACTGGTTATTCACCGTGGCCGTCACGAGCCTGCCATTCACCAGCACGACGTCCATCTCTTTGATACTATCCGCGGACCACCCATACAGAGGCGAGACAAAGCTGATACCCCCTCCGATAAGAATCCCGGTGCCAATATCACTAAAATTAATCAGAAAAAGCAAGCTCAAGAGTCAAAATAGCACATACCTGGCTCGGCCACCGATGGCGGCAACACCGAATGGTTCCACAGCGTCCATTATTTCGGCCCAATGTACACCGGGTTGGACGGTAATAGTATCAGTTGCAAGGCTGTACGACACGTTCTTCATGTGAGCAGTGGAAATGAGGACCCCATCGGTAATGCTGCCGACAAGCGTGGGATTGAGTCTATTTATTTTCGAAAAGTGAAAAAAAAACAGCTGCGCGCACCTGTTCCATCCGACCATGGCACTATGTGCTCCAGATTGCACGGCATAGTTTGCTTCAGCCTTGAAAATTCTGCGCATCGCCGTCTGCACGTGGGCCGCCGTGCGGGGGTAAACAATGCAAGTTGGCTGCTCGATGGAGTTGAAGAGACTCCATGTCCCATGGGCAGTAGCATCGTACTCCGGGCCAGATGTTTCGACAATCGTCGGCCCCAGAAGCACCCGAATGGCAAGGCATGCCCTCGTGGCTGCTGTGTCGCGCGGAGTATAAACAGCGGAGGCCCCGAGGAAGAGAGCGGAAACGAAGGACAGAGAAAACAACATGGCGGAAATGGCTCTGCAGACAGGGCCTGAGAGTTGGGGAATACACTGCAGAGGACCAGAGGTTATATAGGGAAAGGCAACGGGCCCCGGTGGCACGGTCGCCGACAGTCGGTGGTCGGTGGATCCACCATACGGTTTGCCATCTCCGAAACCACGCTGTCTCCTTAAGCGCAGGGCAACTCTAGCCTTTTCTGTGGTCTTCTCCTTGCCTTCGGAAGTGGAAGCCTCTATCACTTGAATGCCGACCCGCTTACCTGACGCCGAGAGTCGCGCTAGCGTAACAATTCGCGTAAAGGTGTGGTAAGAGTTATGATGAGCGCGTCGTTGCTTGAGGGGGGAGACCTGAATTTGAAATGGTCGGCTCAAGGCACCACAACTTTGTAGATCTCGAACATGGAGGTTGCGGAGAAGAAGCGGAGAAAGGACAACAGGAATGACCACGGGAGCTGTCAAGATGCCGTCTTTGTGCCGAAATCACAAAGCACACGCGCGCCCACCGACTGTCACTACGAAACGGCGATTTCCCTGATTTACCGTAAGCTTCCGGATGCAATTGGAGCTCGCATTAAATTAACCGCTAAACCCAGGTACGCGCACAATTCTCAGACGCATGCGGATACTACCGGCGCATCCATAGAGATCGCGTCCGAGTCGGATTCCAAGGCCCAGAGCTCTAAAGCGGTTAAAAAGGGTTTAAAAGCACGCGAAGGCTCAGTTTTTTTTTATTTGCACGGGCGCCGCACGGTCCGCAGCCGCCGCATTGTCGCAAGATTCCACAAATATCTGGGATGTTCTTCCCAATTCATCTTGTCATGGAATGACACAGCCTGGACCATAGCACCAGTCTGGAAAATAATCGAATTGTCAGCTCATTTATTAGTTCCCTTTCGCCTGTCCCGCCCTGCGGCACACAGCGGACAGCGGCAGACTCGAGCCCTGCATCCGAGTGGTCGCAACTACTTTATCTCCGTTCTTTAATTAATATTTCAGGTCTGTAGCAAATACTGCAGATGTGGTTTACGGTACACACCAGCTTTCATGGGGTTTCATTTTGGAAATAGGCCCCAATTAAACCTTTACTAGTGGTATTTCGACCGTGCCGCCTGTCTCCCCCACCTCGTTGTTCACGCTTCGTACTCAGGCATAGCTCCCGGATCGATGTTCGAATTTCCCTTCTCGCATATGGTTGAAAAATAGTGTTATACGGCGGCCGATAGGGAGAGAACGTCATGGTGGCGCTGACGCGGACTAAGATATTTTGAAGAAGGAAGGCCAGGACATGCTTACATTTTCACAATATTATTTATTTTGCATTTGTGCAAAGAAACCCAGGTGCGCTCATGGTCTGTGCTGATCTGTGTCCACTGTCAACTGTGTGTTCGAATCGCAGATCGTTATATCTGAAGAGAAGAGTCTGTACGTAAGCTAGCAAACAGAAGGATTACAGACGATGGAATAATAAACACAAAATAATTGCTGTCGTGACTTAGTCTCTCCTAGCCAGACGCTTTAACAAAATGAAGCTCGTACCTCGCTTGTTAAAGTCGTGACTTGACATGAGTCTCGACTGAATGTTCTCAGTTTTTGTTTTTCTAAACCTTTCTAAACTACATCAGTTTCTCTCTGAAGGTGAGTAGGTCTGAATTCTCTTTCGTCCCCCTCCACGTTCGGAGTCTCTGACTTTTTCTTTGTTTCCTTCGGCATTTCCCGACACTAGTCCGGCATTCGGCATCTAAACTGACTTCGGACTTCCTTCCGTTCCACCACCACCCACAGCCAATGCCTGCGATTACCTCCGGAAAAGTTCTGGTCTCCGGCGCAAACGGGTTCATTGCCGTCGTAAGATCCTGTTCCTACTAGTCCAATCTGTCACTTACCCGCCCTTGTGCGGCGATAGTGGGTGGTCCGCTCACTGCTTGAAAATGGATTCTCCGTCCGTGGAACTGTGCGCTCTGAGGTTAAGGCCACGCACCTTCGCGAAGTCTTTGCCTCGTATGGAGATAAGCTTGAACTTGTCGTCGTGCCTGACATCGCTAAGGTACGCTACTCTGCAATGATATTTCGTATATGCCATAATTACAATCCCTGAATGCAGGAGGGCGCATTCGATGAGGCCGTTCAGGGGGTGGATGCCATAGAGCACACTGCCTCTCCCTTCCATTTGCAAGCAGATGAACCAGAGGGTGCGTGGACCGCCTCAATGTAGGGCTAACAAGATAACGTCTCAGTTCAGAACTCATTGAGCCTGCCGTCAAGGGGACTGTCGGGATTCTCAAGAGCGCAATGACCTATGGGTAAAACTCTCAAGAGCTTCTTCTTCTATTAGTGTTGAACACCAATTTAAATTCTAGGACATCGGTGAAGCGCATCATTGTCACGTCCTCCTGTGCCGCCGTTCTGCAGGTCGAACCTGAACCCAAGACATTCAGCGAATTGGACTGGAATGAGCAAGCAACAAGAGAGGTCAAAGAACTAGGACGCACGGCGCCTGGTATAACCAAGTATCGCGCATCCAAGACACTGGCCGAGCGATGTAGGCCGCCTTTTACTCCCGGTATTCCTCAATTGAATACGCATAATCGTAGCCGCCTGGAAATTCATGGAAACGAACAAGGACAAGCTAAAGTGGGATCTGGTGGTCCTTAATCCCCCTTTCGTATTTGGAGTCGGTTTCTCTCACCTCCTACTTGTCTCGAATTAATTTCGGTCATTCCATATTTTAGCCGACCATTCATGAAGTCCCGACCTCCGCGGACCTCAATGTCTCCGCGCGCGACTTTTACCTACGCCTCACCCAGCCATCGGAGCCGAAAACTCTCCTCACGGGCTCCTGCTGGGTAGACGTCCGCGACCTTGGCCGCGCACACGTTCTGGCTCTCCAAAAGCCCGACGCCGGCGGCGAGCGCATAATCGTCAGCGCAGGGCCGTTCGTCTGGCAACAATGGCGTACGTATTTGTTTGCTCCTCTTGCCGCTGTATAATTAAAGACGTTGTCGGCGGCACGTAGTGGACGCTGCCCCTGCGACGAGTAAGTCCTACCAGAAGGGCACGCCGGGCGCAGCGAAGAATGTCGTGCACCAAATTCAGTATAATGCGGGCAAGTCGGCGCGCGTGCTGGGTTTGAGTTATCGCACAATGCAGCAGACGACGCGGGATACAGTGGCTGATTGGGAGAAAAGACGTTGGTAAAGGAACTTTTTGCTACAGAAGCCTCTTGTGCAGAAATTATGTATGTTGTATCGCCGTGTATATTACTGTAAAGGATTTGGCTACGGTGGGCAAAGACTGAGACTGGTTACATTCTAGGCTCGCCGAGTCGAAGTGATGAAATTGTGCTATTGAATTGTCGAATTGGTTCATCAAGTCACCCCCCTGTTGATTTGGACGGAACTTCCAGAAGTGTTATTGATATGTATAATATACTAGCTTGGCCAATTGTGGCACATAGGACTTCTAACTGCTCTCAAGTACACCCAGAGACGGTCCCTTCGAGTCGCAGCCTCAGGATATCGTCAAAAACCCGAATTGTATGTCTGTCAAGTCGGTAGCTGCTAATGTTCTCCGTGGAATTAATTGCCTTGTCTCAGAGCTCGGATTTAGGAAAACAAAGTGATGTCTCAGACCGCTAAGCACAATGCAGATCAACGTCTTTGGGACATTGCGACGAATTTCCTTATCCATGTGAGCCTACGACATGTGAGAGCGGCAGCCTCTCGCCGTAGTAGGATGTTCTTGGAAACTGATTGCGAATTTGCGTGCTGGCAAACGGAGGCCCTTTGTTGGCCATAGGCGGATGCTACTGGACGGCCTGTTTGGGTGTTTCCGTTGTCGACCGCCATTGGTCGTAGTGAATTTAGCGCCAGGTGATGGAAGCAAGACCTCTGAATGATGAAAATAAAGGTGGGGCCAACTAGCTGGAATATTTGATTTGAGACCCAGCCACCAACAGGCAGGGAAACATTGAGGGATAATGGAACAATGAAGATGAAGAGCGCCACGGCCCGCCGGTGGCCCAAGCAAACAAAGAATATTGCAATCAAAATTCTGACCAAAACGGATACAAAGTGTCGAACTTGGAATCATGTGGACCACAGCATAACGCTTTGCCCCTGCCACCAAACCACATAAAAAGACTCTGGAGGCCTTTTCTCTTCCGTGCCGATCCAGACAATGTATTCACGCAACACATCTCCCAGCGCAGCACGCTCGCTCAGTCCTGCAAGCTTCCCCGTTCAGAAAAGCGAGAGTGGGCGCAAGGGCTGTGGATACGTCTTCGAGTGTTTCGGTCCCAACCCTTTGGACGCTTTCGCCGACCTCGTCATAGCTCACAGTCGGAACGGTCGGGCAGTCAGAAACTGCGCCGCGGAGAGAAAGCCGTGAGTTCATACCTCTTGTCTCCCTCCATCCCAGCCTCTCACGAGATTTTCTAAGATGGGAACGTCCACCAAATGCCCGCCTCACCTGGCCTCTGAAAACCCGCACCGAGTTCCGCTGCGAGATCGACAGCGATAGTGAGGAGGGGGAATATGGGGAGTATCCCGACACAAACAGCTGCGCCACACAGCACCCTGAGAACTACTTCTCCTTCCCCATGCCCGCCCCACCCCCTAGCATCTCAGCCATGGGCACTGACGGGCAACTCGAACTCGACCTCTGCCTGCCAGTCACGGATACCCCATCGATCTCCGCGCCATCTACTCTGACTCCCCCAAGCGCCCCTCTCCCCACGCCCATAAGCCCCCATGCCACCCACTACCAAGCCCGCCGCACGGTAGCATCGACGCGATCCCCATCACCGATACCGAAACCCAAGGAGAAAACGCGCGCAACCACCAAAGCAGGAAAGCGCAGAAGCAGCGACAAGACGACCAGTGGGCGCTCTGGCAAAGGAAAAGCCAAGCCGCCACCACCTCCCCCTCGCGCCAAGAAGCAAAAGAAGACTGCGCACACAGAGGAAGAGCGTAAGGCGATCCTCGAGAGTGACCCCTGGACGTTGGAAATCGACGTGCACAAGGTTCGGTGTGGCGGCTGTAAGCAAGTGATCAAAACCGACCGCCGCTCGACGTACTACCCAGGCTTATGGCTAAAGCATCGCGATCGCTGCCGTGAGGTGATGCGTATGGAACACGAGCAAAAAATCAAGGTCTGTCGTATGTCGCTTCTGGATTTGCGCAGCTGACGGAATGTCTCTCAGGATACTGCCAGTACCGACGGAGAGGCACCGACACCAATCGCATCGACGAGCGGAGTAGTAACATCCAGTCGCGAGTCTTCCACCCTCACATGGCAATCCAACTAGTACGATACCACATCGCCTGTTCTCAAGCAAAGCACTTGTGAGTAGAGTCCGCTCCCAGGCGAATCAAGACTCACAATGTTCTCGGTATAGAGGCTCAGAGCGAGCACAAGTGTAGCTTGACGAAGCAATATGTAGCTCCTTTTCTGTATTCTAGCCGGACCCCAATTCAAATTGTATCGATTTTTTGTGAGTGGTGCCCATCCGTCTGCAAATGCGCGAAGACCGTCCTGAGTGCTCGGCTCTTGGTGGGCCATGTGGAATTGTCAGCTCAGAGTGCTCGCCAGATATACCCAAGATATACGGCGGACAACTTCAAGTTTCATCTTATCTCACATGAAGCTTATTCCTAGATGCGGTACGGACTGTGTCGAACTTCCAGCATCGCCATTGAACGCACTGAAATCTTCCGGAACAAGTGTAGTCCGGAGGCACCTGCGCGCAGAATGGCGTCTTCGCGGCGCCAAGAAGGCATGTTGCCACATTCCGCAAGTTACCAAAGAAAGTTGGCTCCAGAATGGTGTCCAGAGAGACCAGCCGCAGCTATGTGGTTCAGCTATGAGTTCCACGGCCGCGCGTCGTCCAGATTCGCGTTACATTGGTGGTGAGCTCATGGCCACTTTCTACGAGCATCTGGACACATGGGAAGGACCTCTCGAAAGACCTCAACTACAGAAGATCGATAAACCAGCCCAGTCAAGCAGTCGCCATTGTCGAAGAGTGGGATCGGTCCTTGGAAGTAACTCGAGGGTTAGGGTCAGAGTCTCAAAACGTGACGTCACTGCCTTCTCCAAACCTCATTCATCTATTTAATCGTCAATGGAACTGACTCTTACCTCCGCGCTCGACTGCTCTTCTTCCATTCTCTCTTCCAGCTGGCTTTTTTTGCAACGAATCTACTTAGTACTCGGATATTTCGGAATCTGGATGGAGCCGACATTAGTAGGGCTGCCGCCCGTGACCATCGGCACGGTTCGACGGCACCCGTCGAACGGGTGCCGTGCCCGTTCCATCAGCCATTTTCTCCACAAATCGACGGCACGGCTACGGCACGGTTTTCGTCCTCGACGGCCCGTTGAAACACGGCCGTCACGGCCGTTCAACGGGTCATTCATTTCTGCTGTCAGGAGGCTGTAATCTGGCACAGATAGTGGCTAAATCCCGCACCTACACTTCCTTAACGGCCTCGGTCTTGGTCCTCTCTGATCTTACCCTAAAAATTCCAAGTTCCAGTCAATTTGCTGCGATTTCGGCAATCTCCGAACTCTGATGTCGGAGTTGCGTTTGTCAATTCTCGAAAGTTTTGGCGAGGCTAACCAGTTTATGCCATGTTTAGCAGTTGCAGGGGATTCAGTTGGGCTTAGAAGCACTCACCATCCTTTCTCTCACGTCATTTGCATCATATCTGTCTCGGTGAGCGGAAAGGTATTGACTATATCTGCACCCACCTCCACAATTGAACCCCGAAAAGCTAACTGTGGGTACTTCGCAGGTCCCACAGCCTTAAAACAGCTTTAGTATCAAATTCTGTAGGAAAAAACAACAGTTCAGAGCTTCGAACATACCCGTTGACCCGTCACGGCCGTCCCGTTGACCGTGCCGTCCCGTCAGGAATTTTTTCAGCGACTCGACGGGCCGTGGCCGTAGGTCACCCGTCAAATCGACAGCCGTTGCCGTCGCGGCAACGGGTGGCAGCCCTAGACATTAGGGAGGATCAAAGTAGCCCTTTTTCGCTCCTTTTTCGCTTCCTTTTTCCTTCCTTTTTCAAAGAGGGAAGAAGAAGGGAGTCAAAAAGGAGCTGAAAAAGGGCCCTTTTCCATTCCTTTTATTTCCCCGCCCTTTTCCATTCTTTTTATTTCCTCTTTTTCAGACTGCTTTCCCCCCTCGTTTTCGTTCTTGTTGGGTTAGATGGTGCATGACCTTTTAAATATGCCCTGAACAGGCTTTGTGATTATTCAAGGACACAAATATTCTAGGTGATATATAAGACCAGCAATGTTTCCTTTTTCTCTCAGGCCTTTTTTCGAAATCCCTGTGCTTACCCGTTCACAGTAGCCCATTTTTGTTCACTTTTTCGCTTCTTTTTTTGTGGTTTTCGGCCAATTTTTGATGTGGGGAAGGGAATTTTTGGGTGGGAGACCTTTTTGCATGTCTGAATGGAAAAGGGAAAAAAAACCCGGCGAAAATCGACGGGAACATCAAAAAGGAGGAAAAAGGAAGAAAAAAAGGGAAGAAAAAGGGCTACTGTGAACAACCCTATTGGATTCCAAATTCTAAAATACTAGCCAGGGCTTCAAATATTCCTCAATATATATACCCCTTGCGGAATAACTCATTGCAAACTTTGCATGCCAGTTGTCATAATTGCAATATTGACTGGATGCAAATTGGGTAGGCTGAGTTGGCCAGATGCACGAAAATCACGCCGATTGATGAATTCCGGCTATTACATCCCTGAGGCGCATTTGGAGGGACAAAATATGGCTTGGGCAGTTACATATGATAAATATCAACATTATTGAAGCGGAATATCCACACCTATATGAAGATGGAGTCCACAAAAAATCTCCAGATTCCAATCTCAGATGATATCTGGTTTGCAACAATCACAACTACCCAGCTCCAAACTGGCAGAAATAAATATTGGTAACTGCTCACAGTCCATTACATATGTCTCATCAATCTGTATGTGCTGGGGTAAACATGTATCATTCAGGGTCTACCCATGGCAAAGCGGCCAAATGTGAAGCACGCTGTACCTCCAAGCCTACTCTGGGGAGCGCAAAGTGAACTAAGATGAGTGGTGTGTCGCAAAAACGAGCCCTTCAAAATAAACAACAGCATAAGGCGAACATAATGAGCCCCAGAAGTCCCAAACTGATAAAGAACTCGCAGAGAACGAGATGATGGAAGTTGGTGCCATTAAGCGGTGCAGTTCCCACGACAATATTTGGCTATCAAACATGCCATAACTTGCGGGCCGAAAATCATCACGCCATCAAACTTGGTACAAACAGGGGTCCAAGGTTGTATTCCATCCCCCAAGCACAAGGTATGCTAGAAAGTAACTGGCTGGCCTTATATTGTCCAATGGCCCACTACCTGGGGGTGGCCCACTTCCCAGCAGGTTATAGTAGCGTTATTTAAGCGGCAATATTAATGCTCATTGGAAACCAAATGAGAGGAAGATGGCAGGCATCGGGTACATATATTAATTAGAATAAATAATGGCGAGGGTAGCGTCAAAAAGAATGGAAAGCCCAAAGGGCAGAGAGGATGTGTTTGTACGGCCACTGCGCTTGAACAGCAGAGGAACAGGTTGTATATCCAACGAAATTTAATTTTTCGCACTTTTTTCGTACAGGGGACAGAGCTGGTCCCACGCAGCTGGATGTACTCATCAGCAGTGCTTTAAGGGAAGTTCTGACGCGACTCACTCGGGGGGTTCCCCTTGGCCATTGTAGGGAGGTCTTCAGCGAAGACGACAGAAAGGCCACTAGAAAGTAATTCAGTGTTTTGTCGCGGGAGGAGTACTGGACGAGGCCTCACGCATCCATGTGCCAATCTATGTGACAGTGGAGAACCCCTTGTAAGACGATGAGCAATCCGGTGAATGTTGTCATTGACAGAGAATCCTTACATGGACCGGCATTGTCAGTCTTGAACCTGTACGGATGTGTTAGAGTGGATACGGCCCATACGCGACATTCACTTGTTACCTGAAGGTGGTCAAATCCGTGGTGGCCGCGCCAGTCGAGACTACATCTCTGACAACCTGGAAAAAAATCAGACAACTTGAGAGTGGATGGAGCGGAGAAATTTTACGGGGTTATCAAAGTTGTAAGTGGAGTTTCCAGCGCTTCGAATGACCCAGAAATCGTGCTAGACAGATGTTAGATGTGAGACGACGACTAGTTCCAAGGACACTCACCCCGTGCAAGTGGAAGGGATGCTTCAAACCGACGTCAAACAAAATATCAGGCTTTTAAAAAATCTGTACTCACGGGAGCGCCGGGGGTACCTCCCGGAATGCTGATTTCAATGACCTTGTTAGGGGGTAGGGAGATCACACTTCCTGACGGGAGGAGATCCTGTGCGGCCTTCGCTCCGGATAGGATTTGGAGAAGGACTGGAACTGTTGGCGGGAGGAAGGTCTATGAAGTTTTTCCTGTTAGGAATATGTCGACAGAACAAAAATATATCCGTACCGCGCCATTCAGTGTCCACAAGAATGTCGTGAAGTTGATGCCAATTTCGAGGTTCAGATTTACATCCGCGCCACCAGGCACATGGCGGCCGGGAACGGGGGAGCAGACCAAGGGGTGGAGAGCGGTCTCGACAAGTGGTTGGCGAATCGCAGAGACTGTGGTGGGATCGCGGGCAGGCTGCCCAACATACCGCAGGATGGCGCTGTTCGTTGCGTTGACAAAGCCCTGATTGGTCCCATCAAGTGTGGGCTGCGCGCGAATCTGAAAGCGAGGTAAATGCCGAACTCGTTGACAGCGTTATAGACGAACCCAGTAGTTATCGGCCTTCTTGTTAGCTGCCAAAACGAAGGAGTAACGTTGTCCAGCTATAATATGTGGTAGGTATATGGTTCTTATTAGGAGCAGAGCTAAAAGAGAAGCATACCGAAGATTTGAATGGAATCAACAGTCAAGGGTTGATGATTGACGCCGTCTACCTCAATTATAGTCATCGAGTGCCCGTCAATGCTGATGATCCAAGTGGTTAATTTCCACGCAGTTGGACGAGAAAGGGGACCGAACCTGAAGATCCAGTTCGGGTCGCAGGACATTGAAATCAGGCGAAATCTGTTCATTCATGAGTCAGAGAAGGCAGCGCATGAAAGCGCTCCCGCCATACCTATAGCGTTTATTTGAGACGACACTGATAACTGCGAGTGGAGTGAGGGGCTTTTATTTAGTAGTGGTGAGTGGCGCGAGCTTTCGGTGAGGTGTCGAAACTTACACCCTTCTCATATCTCCCAAGGCCATTGATGAGAGTAGAATTAAACATGTTCGGAGCTTGCTTCGGAGACTGCGGGGATAGATAATGATACCAGTCGGCCAAAGTGATGATTGTCGAATCTAGGTCGCCTTAGATAACAGGTTGCACATGCGACGACACATTGCTCTTACCGTCGTCGATATCTTCGGGAGGTGTTCAGCGTTACATGCAACATGCGAAGAACCAACTCACCGTATAAGGACTTGTGAGGGTCCGCTTTATCATACACTGTTGAAATGATAGTCAGGGAAGAGTTGAAGCGGGATAGGCGCGAAAAATTGCCAATTAGTGGGCCACGCAATCCATCACAATATTGAGTCGCTGAGGGATGATTAGATGAGAGTCAAGAGTCGAGAAGGTAACAGCGCACACAAATGACTGTGATACCAAAAAGTCCCTAAAATAGAGGTCAGTTGCGGGGAATAAGACCGAAGCTGATCGTGCCTGCTTGGTCCCTGCAATGAAAGCGAATGAGAAATAACAATCAAGCGGATAGCTGAAAAAACTGACGGGACTTGAAAGTCGTACAAGAAAGAGTTGCCCGGGACGATAGGGCATTCTACGCATGGTCAACAGAGTGACCTCTTTAATGATCAAATAACGAACGGGTGACGAAGGCTGGACCGTCAGCATAGTTGGTGGACTTTTGATAAAGACCGTGCCAATGCTACCAGGTAACACATTAATGCAAAGAAGCGAAGGTGGATGAAATAGACTCGCAATGCTGGTGCTTTTCAGCATTCGGTCGTCGGTCAGTCTGTCCTCGACATTGATCCGGAATCGATCTCCCTGAAAACGGAGCCTCATATGTGGGACAGGCAGGAAAGCAGAAGCAATTCATACCTTGTTGCCTTTAATGACCGGACCCGGGAACGTCCCACCAGCAAGAACAGCCCTGTAATCTTCGAGGTTATGATGTAGTCCAAATTTTGGGATTTGTACCTACGGGCGAGGGTAACCATCGGGGGAGACGTTTTTATTGGCGATCTGTGATTCAGAGTGGTTAATTTCCACGCAGTTGGACGAGAAAGGGGACCGAACCTGGAGTGTAGCAGACGGCCCAATTGCTGCATGGGTGCCAGAGAGGACGGAAAAAAAGAAAAAAGCGGCTCCTAGCATAATCACGCACGACGAAGGAACGAAAGGAAGGAAGAATACAAGGCACAGTCCACTCAGGATCAATGTGGATGTGAAACATAGCCTTTATCTTTTATACAGGCCGGTCCAACAAAGATTGGGATGATGCAACCTGTCTGTAGGGTGATTCGCGACGCACCGTCACGGTAGGGCTGTGCGCCGTGCCCGTCGCGCCGGTTCTACGGGTTCCGTGCGACGGGTAGCCGACCCGTTCCGTCGGGCTCTTCGACTGCGTTTTTGACGGCCGTGCCCGTCGAAAACGGCCGTCGGCGGGTCTGGAAAATACGCCATACTCGGCCATGTGCGGTGTGTAAGCCCTTTGCATGGCATGTTTCATGCACAGGTAAGCCCACATCAGGAAAATATCCCCTGGTATTTGTTACCCGGTTAAAAACATAGATGTATGTAGTTCGAATAGTTCCGTTGTTCTCTAGGTGCGTCCATCATTGATTCCCGCCGTCAAAATGTAGCGCTATGTTCTCGGCGCCAAGAGAATCAGTCATCAGTAAACTACTCTTTGATATCTTATATCTTCGGCAAAGTCTTTGGACATCTTAGAAAACGTCTTTGGTTTTGGGGACGAAACATCTTTGTCTTGGATCGGTATGTCTTTTCAAAGATTTTGCTAAGTCTTTCAAGTTCCGCTGTTCTGATCATCGGAAGCAACCAGGTTTGCGCATGGCGTGACTTTGACAGATGGGCGGTGATGCCAGCGCACAAGAGGCTACAAGAGGTTCTATAGCCGATCGCGGTGACCTGGCTGACCTGGTCGCCGGCGGCACAGCCACAGGTCTCCGGATTTTCAAACTCCGCTTGGCTGCGTGCCGGGCCTCGTTTGGCGGGTGGGTCACCGCCTTTGAGGTCTCGCCGCGATCGTCCCTCCGGTCGGGTCACCGCATTCTGGGTGCGTCGGTCACCACTGCGCCCTCCCAGAAAGGCAATTTCAGCCTCCTCCTCCCATCCCAATTGGGGTAAGTGTGAATTCTCCCTGAGCTTGTGCTGAGCGCACGTCGCCTTACCTCCGTCACTTCCTGCGCAGATCGCACACCTCGGACACGGGACACCTGCAGGCTTCTGTCCTTCCGCGTCGCGCTGCCCCCCCCGCAGGCTGTGCGACACCGTGACCGACTGCGGGTACGTAGTGCACACTACGGCGCTCTTCACGCCTCGCAGCAGAACGCTGCTCCTCCCTCCGCGGCGCGCTGTAGGCTCTCTCGCGCATCGTCGCGTGGTCTCGGACTTTGCAGCGACATTCGGGCACGGCGTGGGGGATATTTGGATCTGGTGCGTCGCCCATTTACGTTTTACTCTTCGCATCGGCTAACCTGCGCCTCTCCCCCGGACTCGCATTACTACAGCTCGAACGACTCCCCGACATATTGTCCACGAGCCCCCAACACGACTATATGATTTTTCGATTGCCTGCGACATGAGCTGATTTGGGGATCGTTGTCTGCTGCAGTATATCATTGCCCCGGAGTCGCGAGCGCCGGCGACCCTGGGTTGCGTACGGGTAGTACGGGAGGGCACGCGATGTGGCACACCGCGTATGTTCGCTCCCGCCCGCGGCCACTGCACATCAGAGTAGTCAGTCGGCCCGCCAGAGTTTCGTGAATATACGCTCTTTCCTACCCTCCCCCGTGCTTCCTCTACCTGTTCCCTGCCAGTGGCGCCCGCGAATTCACAACCGCCGCAATCGGCTTACGCTTGCAGGCCCCGCCGTTCGTCTTGCCCGCCGCATCGCGTTCGAGTGCGCGTGCACGCCGCTGGCAGGCGGGGGAATGACGCCGCCTCGAACGTCTGCGGCGTGAATATAATCGTGAGCAACGAGACGAGTTTTAGTGCACTTACCTGCCAATAAGGGCGTAGCCTCAGTAATAAGTCAGTAAACAACGAAATAAGAATTAGAAACTCACATCATGTCGGTGGTATATGCCAAAGCATATTGACCATATCATTTTATGCAGCTCCTCGAAGACGCGCGTGCGGCACGTATGCTGTTGCTCGACATGAAAGTCTAAAAATACCACCCCTCTACCAAAGTTGCTCGTATGTTTGGGGGGTGAATTCACAGTACCCAGTAAATTTAACAGCATCAGTAATTCATTATTAGAACTATTTGCCGTCGATGTACTGTACGGCCACGCAACCAATATTTGCCAAGCATTGTTTCATTCACCGTGCTAATTTTTTAAAATTCTGTCTGCTAGAAAGAATTCGGTCCCGGGCTCCCTGTAAAGAGGATAGAAATCAACTCCTCCTGCGATTATAGGTGATCAGTTTCAATTCCGAGTCGTCACTGCACTCCATTTGGTTGAGATCTCAAGTCGGGTATATTGCTATAGCGTAAAATTGAATCCCCCATTATTATTTCAATCCAGTGAATTGTAGCAGTCTTAATCATCCTCCGCCGCGAGGTCAATGACACCGCCAATCTCTTTCAAAGCGCGATGAGCCGAAAGTAGCTCCTCTGCATCAAAATCAATCACATCTGCATTTATGCCCCCATGGTGGTCGTTCTCGAAGCAGCTATTTGGATATTGGCACAGAAACTGAATTTTGCGAAAGAAGAGTTCAAATTAACTCACTTTATATCAATGTCAACCAGGAGCGTTCTGAGCCGCCGTTTGTCTGCCTGGAAACCCCGGATTGTCGAAAAGTTTAGGAGGGAGCGCTTCTGGGCCCTATCCACCCCAATTACCTATTCCCCGCTAAGTATGGGAGGCCAAAATAAGAGAGGCTTTATAAATACCTCCCACAAGTCGTTGACTCCCATTTCTGTGAGTTTGAGGACGGATGGAGGATGGAAAGGAAGATGGAAAGACTCCTGTCTTGTCTCAAAATGTGATGCACCATCAACAAAACCAAATGAATATTCCGTGCGAAGTGTACAAACAACAAAACTACTGCTTGGGTTTTTTGGAAGGTCGCCTAGCGTCCACGGCCGCTGCTCGCTTCTTCCCCTTACGAGAGTCCGCCGTGGCCTGTGATGTATTATACGATGGGTGCAACACAAATGCAGGCCCGAGAGTCGAGGTTGTTGCGAGGGGTGGATGGTCGCCCTCATTTGAGTCGAGCTGGGTCGGAGTGGTCGATGACGAGGGCAGCGATTGGGGGGCGTCAACTGGCTGCTGTGTTTCCATGAGACAAAGCGAGGCCTTGGGGAAATGAATTGACGTACGATTGTAGCCGCTGCGGCCCCCTTCCGAAGATCTGCAACCTTATTTGAGAGCCAGTTCAAACCTTTCTCGCCTTTGAAGGTGTTGAGCTCCGATATGATCACGGACGGGGATACATGACGACGTTCAGACAAGTTTCCGATCCACTCCGGGATTTCGCGAATCCGCTGCCAATGTTTTTGTAGACGCTTTCTTTCCTAAAATATTGTCATGATGTAGTAATATAATGAATAATGAGTTGTGAACGTACCGGCCCGTCATCAGAAGTACGCCAACTGGAGTGGAAATATTGCTCTACAAGTTGAAGAGGCGGCTTCATGCCCGTCTGCATACCCTGCGAATTGTACACTGGATCACCAACGGCATACACGGACCACAGTTCATCGAGGTCTGCGAACTGTTCGAGAGTTTTTGTCACACCCCAGACGGGCCAACAAAGCGCGGGGCACTTGATGAGCGCAAAGACTTCCGGCCAACTGGCAGATTTTTGACCCAGAAGGGGGGGGAATACGCTGACCGGACCATCTGTGGGCACAACATCAGTACGATCAGCACTGCTCAATGAGTGAAATACGTACTCGGTTCGAAGAACGCGGCCGCTGGCGGTAATATTAAATCTACCTGTGTGGTTGCTCTGGGCGTATCCGGCGTTCGAGGACTAGGGTTTACGAATGCTCGCATTGTCGAGTCATCCTCCGTTTGATAAGTTCCTGTCTCCACCGAATTTTCGTCCAAATGTAGGATGAGGGGAGACATAGGTGGCGGAGGTAGCGAGGATGACGATACTGCAGCTATTAAACAATGTTAACACGGGACCCTTTGTATAAATTACAAGCTCGCACCATTGCGGTGATAATTTGAAGCAGAAAACCCTTTTGCTGGTGAGAGGACAGCCGTACGGCGCTCGAATAACTCCCGCAATTTTTTCAGTTCGAGTGCTTGTGCGTTTGATATACAACGGAGTTCCTCCATTTCAGTACGAAGGGACTCGTTTTGAATGCGCGTAAGATCTACAGGGCTACCGGCATTGGCTTGAAGAAGGGAAAGCTGAGTAGGGAACTCAGTTTTCATCCAGTTGCGTACGTCCGCATTCGCCAAGGCGGGGAGCCCGAATATTGCCGAATCAGGGCATTTCTGCATCAACGCCGCACCACACTACTTCACATGTTAAACCCAATAATCGTGGACTTGAATAATGCCTACCTGGAATACGTACGGCCGCAGGTGCTGAACCATTGCCCAGTGATTGGCGGCACCCGAGAGGTTCACCTTATCTGCAGCATGGTTGAGTACGGCCACGAATAAACAAGGCATATGATTGACCAACAATCTTCGCATGAATCTCTTCCGCCATCGGACATACAAGAGAAAGGAATTGCTCAGGGACCCGTACATGACGCCAGACCGGGTCGTATGATTCATCTACACGGAAGCCGGCTGCGCCCAATATTGCCTCGAAGGCGCTCAGTGAAATACTCTATCAGCCCCGCTTGAAGCACCTTTCTTGGAAGAGCAGGGGCGTATGTATCGTGATACGTTTGCCCCCGTACCCATCCCATCTTTGCAGTTTCAGCAGCGTCAACGCTAGATTAAATATTTGTCAGTTTAATTCAAACTCTTTCGATATGGAAATACTTCATCTCTGCTTGTTTGTAGCCCAACAAATGGCGGGGAAGATGCGCTTTCAGGCGCGAATTGAACCCAGCAGCCACGTATACTTTACAATAGAGGTTATAAAGACTTTGCTCATTGAACGGCACAGTCGCCGCCTTCGGACCATGCAGAATACGGACCTGAATATGGATTAGATATGCGTGATGAGGCGATGACGAGAAGACTCGACTCACTTGACGCCAGCTCTTATTTATAGCCCAGTCGATCTCCATTACCGACGTAAGTTGCTTTTCGTCATACAGCCAATGGAGGTACAGGGCGATGGCACCAAGAGGACACATCTCCGGGCGCATGTGTGCTATGAACGCCGAATATACGGGGTTAATAACCTAAACTTGGTTCAGTTAAAGTCTTGTGAGCACAATGAGAGACGACGTACAGTACGCATGCCTCTCTTGCCCGCCTTTTCTTCGCCCTGAAGCCCAGGACGGAATAAATGGCTGTACTCCCGTTCGGATGGGTGATATTGTATGGTTGAAGCTCACAGAGCTTCAATGCACGGAAGTCGTCGCCCCGGTTGCCGGACGCGTGTTGCGCCGTCCATGCCAAGTGGCCGAATATTGTAAGGCAGACTTACAGAATAGAACATTCAATTACAACAGGAGATGTAATAAGAAACTGTGCTTACGATGAGGGTGCGACAAGAACCCGACGCCGATTCTATCGAGCTGTTGGTTAGTAACCTCCGATAAAAACGTATTGGCAATAATATCCGGGGCGTCTTCGCCTTCATTTAAACCACTAAAATCTTCAAGTCAAGCACGTTCAAGTATGTAAACAAAAAAGAACACTGACTTTCGAACCCGCTCGAGGGCCTCATCCATGCGTGTCTTAATCGCGTCATAAACGACAACGGTAGTGGCCGGTCGGTTTCGTGCAAGGTCGGGGTCCCGCGCGTCTTGCTCTTTTCGAATACGTAGAGCTCCAAAGAACATCTTTTTCAGCTGCGACTGAAATAAATAATTTAGTTTAGCATGCGGGATATGAGTTGATTGAGCAGGTGCCCTTACAGCGCCAACACGGGTACCAGGGATAGGGAAACCTCGCCGAGTCCTTTTCTCGCGCTCAGCGCAGTACTGAATATACAGCAAAAGCGAAAGCTCGTCGACGATGTCGTCGCGAATCTGACCCTTTTCGAGAGCTATTCGGAGAAATTCCTGGGAACGCGTGTCAGATATGTACACAAGAAGAAGAATTGAGGCTTACGAGCCAAGCCCGGACCATTGCCTTCTGTGTCTTCAGTCCTCCTGGTCGTCTATTTCCCTCGGTCCGCCGTACTGCAGCTACACGAACACCAATCCGGAACTCTTCATGATCGCCGGAAGATATTCGACGGCGGGGCTGACGGGAAGAGGCGGCAGCGCCGGTGGATTTGTCGCCACTCTCACCGCTTTCATCATCGTCGCTCTCCGGCGGGCTTTCTTCGTCGTTGTCGTCGTACTCCTCATCATCGTCGCTGTCCTCGTAGCTAAGCAGCTCTGAGGCGTTCGCTCCAGAAACGTCATACAGACGCAGCAATTCGGCTTCGTCTGCAGCTTCTTCGCCCTCGGCAACAGCGGGGATGTGAATGACGGGGAACACCTCGGGATCATGTTGTAATGGTGTTGCGCGCAACGGCGAAGAGACTTGCGGGGCCGTATTAAACTGACGTTGGGGGGTCACCGGTGGACGACGTAGCGCGGAGGAAGGCTGTGGATGAGATGGAGCGCGGGAGGCTCGGGAGGAGGAAGAAGCGTGCGCTTGTTGTGACCTGCGCGGTGCTGAGGATACAAGGAGTGGAACACCGCTGTTCAGTTCTCCGCGATGGGGTACAGGATGCGCGAGTAGACGACTGCCAGAGGGTGCTGCAACGATTATCGGGTTCGCAGGCTCAGGAACAAGGACTGAGCGCAGGACATCGTGAGCTTCCGCTGCGCGCTGAGAAACCTGCGGAGCGCGACGGCGTGGACGTGGAACGGGGGGTAGGGCGCTGGCGTTCGGTGGCTGCGATGGAGGTGTCGAGGCTAAAGCAGAGCTGAAGGGAAACCTGTGAAGGAGCGTCGAGTAAGTAGTAAGAATGTGGGCGTGGAAGAAAGACACACCAATGGCGGATGAGATCACCACGGAGGCGCGTCAGAGTCGCCGAGTTCGGCACGCGAATGCTTAGGGAATTGCAGGCGGCGACGAGTGGAGCCTTTCGTGTTATGGCCATTCTATTTGCTGAATGAGCGCCGAATATGTCTACGTATGGCAGGCTCACAGTCTCGCCTCATACTGCTCTCGAGTCTCACTGAGGCTCCCAGACAAATTACGCGTAGGGTAGAGATTCGACGCGCCAGATGCGCCATTGGGCACAGCGAGAGGTGGAACGCCGCCAGCGGCGTTTGCGGACGAAGCGAGAGACAAGCCGTTTGGGGCAACTGCCCCATTTGTCGCGCTTCTTCTATCGCTCAGACGCAGCAGCGCCGGATCAATGACCCCGGCCATGGCAAGGACGACGATGAGGAGTAGTGGGAAGCAGCGAGAGAACGGACTTGAGAATATTTTGGTAGGTAGTACGAGTAGGAGGGAGAATGTATAAGGTAATACACTGAACCCCTATAGCCTCAAGCTGGTCACCCAAGTGGGTGACCTGCCCATTCCGGCTTGCGGGCGGTCACCCAACTCGGGTGACCGCCCCGATCAAAATGCCACTGGGGTCTCCTCGTTCCGAGGATCCTTATCGGGCACACTGCAAGGAATGTGAAAAAAAATTGATTCAAAGCCTTCAATGACCTTCAGGACAATGGGAAAAGTCGATTCTAAGCTCAGAGAATTTAATTTGAGGATATACATGAGCGGCACCACCGGCATCCCGGATTTATGTCCTGATTTGGGGTTGGATGGTCCCGGCACGTGCGTCCATCAGTGTGCCCGATCTTGCCCGATAAGGATCCCTCTTTGCCAGCGCAACACTTCTCCCTCAAGCTTGCTCTCAAGACTCTCAAGGCTCAAGCCACTGTCAAGACCAATGCTTAAGCTCCCCATCAAGCTCATCAAACCTTGTTTCTCCTTGCCTGCTCTGCGCTCGTACTCATTCGCGCTGCGTCGCGCTCCCCGGCTGTTTGTGGCCTCCTCTTAGCACTGTGTGCATTTATCGAGTGTAGCCGGCAATACACAGTTTAGGCCACACCTTATGAACTTACTCAGTAGTTTGAGTTGTCGAAATGACGGCCGTCGCGTGACGGACCGTTCCCGTCCAGGTCCCGTCGAAACGACGACCGTGCCCGTCGACGGGACGGTGCACAGCCCTAGACGCACGTCTAAGCGATCCATACCACTGTTAACGTCGTCAAACAAGCGTGAGGGAGGCCTGAGGCTCATGTAAGCGGTTTTCCTTCAACTAAAAGCAACCGCAGAATAACAACGCACGGAGCGCGCTGTTCAACGGTGGTGATCGACTATTGATCGACTAAGGGAAATTGCCAAGGAAATTGCTTGGCCTTGCTGACTTGTGATGCCATCAATAACTCAATGAAGTAATAACGGATCCAGAAATCATATCAAAAATCCTCTCCTCTTCAATTCCTCCGAGCTTTTCTCTTGACCTCAATTTTTGACATTCTGGATAGATCCTAATTTCTGGATGCGCATTCCAAGGATCCGTGGAAACCCATGGCATACTATAGGGACGCCACACGTCCCGCTTGGCTAGTGGTAGTTCCAGGAGACTTGAGCGCATGGTCGACGAAACAGATGGGATCTTCGCGATCGCTTTGGGATGCTGACCTGTCGAGAAAGTGCATTTCGTCAGCAACTTTCACGTCAGCTCGGCGCTCGCGCTTTTAGGTTTGCTCCAATTTCTACATCTAGGTCGTCCCTAGTCTGACCAGTTGATCAGAAGCGGTTTCTAATAAAAAAAAGCCGAAAAAACCTGATATCTGGTCGTCTACAGACTGTCTTATACTATCAACGACTGGGTACTGGGCCAGTCGGGGTAGTGGGCCACTTGGATAATACAGGGATCGACGTTGCAGAAGTTCGTGGTTTGGTGCTTGTACAATGTATAACGATGTTGTACATCAAATTTTGAGACGGAGTGATGCGTTGATCAAAAGCTGTGCCCCGTTTGGAGAGCATTTGGGAATAGAACCGGCGTGATCGAAGCACGGCGACGATCGAGCGTGCACGGCGGCAACGGCGGCATCAAAGTGATGGCGAGCGGAGTGTGAATTAAGCAGTGCCACCATCAAAGTGCCAATCCACGCAGCATCCAAAACATTGTATAATGCACGCACATTCACGGAGGAAATTATCCCCAAGTCAGTGGATTAAATGGCTGGGCTGCTGGCATATAATCAGAATTTACTTTCAGGAAAAGGGATGCCGGGGGGGTGAGCTTGATCGACACGGCAGCAGCCGGCGATCAAGCCCCTATGTATGTACTGTCTTAACCTCATAGAACAGTGGTTCTATGCTCACTGTTAGAAAAAAAAAGTAGGCATTATTATCAGCAATAAGTAAAAGATGAGACATGGCTGAGGAAGAAAGAGGGAGAGATTGTGGAGTGAGGAGGGCGAGGCAAGGGCGGGATGGCTAGTACTGTCAGCCGCCGATCACTAATTCAACCTCCGATATGTGCCGTGATCTTGCCGCCGTGTGCTGTTGCTGGCTCTCCCAATTCCCAAACTTTCACGGGAATTGATCATTTCTTATCTCCGAACGGATGCTGCGCTCTTCCTTTGCCCATTCCTCAGCCAATTCTCGGCCGATTCACAAGTTTGAGGGCTCGTTTTGTTACCTCTGCCTCAAATAATGTCCTCAACGGACATTTGACACCAGAATGAACCGAAATCCCCCGTTATCCCATTCAAGAATGGCGAAACCTTCTCTCAGTTGGCGCAAGACAGACCACTCTATGGCGACCCACCTGACATTGCTGTGACCGTAGCATGTGGTATGTGCACTTGGTACATGCACATCAATGACCTCCCAGCTCCATTTCCTCCTCTACCCTTCAGCTTCACGTTCGCTGTGGGTCATTTCACCAGACCACCCGATTTCAGGGTCGGAAATAAATGGATTTTGTTCGGAGAGTTATTGGTATGGAGGAACCATCCAATGTGCCTAAATATGTACCAATGCTTCCTATTTAGCCTTCTGAAACTCAGTTTCGACCAAGATTGCTCTCTGTGCTTGGTAATGTGCGCGATTTTGTCAATGTCCCGATTTCACCCATTTTTAGTGCGGACATTGAAAATTATTATTACCCTTGTATGCCTTTAATCCATGTTTTCAGTGTATAGAATCATGTACTTGGACCCTCTGAACAATTTCGAACACGCGGGGCCCCACAGTATGAGTGCGACCAACCGATTTAGCCTGGTGGCCCACTACCCCGTTTATTGCCATTTTGGGGTACCGCCGGAAATATATTCGCCGCAGGCTCAAAACACCACTTAAAATTGGCCCAAAGTATATCATCTCACTCTTAGTATGTTGGTCCTTACACAAGGGTCGAAATCTGGGTATCTATTGCATTCTACAAGCTGGCAAGAGGTCAAAAGCGCTAAGGTGGCCTAGTAGCTGGTCACTGATAGTATTGGTCTTATTCTTACTTCGGGAACTCATCCGCCGGATCTACACCACCTGTCTCCGGAGGCTGTCTACCATCATCCCGAATTTCTCAGAACGGGACCGGCCGTGTAATGCTTCATAGCACTGAATCTTTTGTTTTATTTTACCCCAGTTACCACCCGCTTACTAGCTAGGATTGTTATGACACGGATGCGGCCTGTCTTGAGTCTCTCTCTCAAGTCTCAACTGGGCAGCCTCAGGGCAGGGTATGCACAACTTGCGTATATATATGCGTATTCACAAGCGGCACGGCGCGCGCAGGGTATACCGGCTGCAACTCTGGGGCAGTGGCTCCAATGTTCCGATTCGACCGTAATCTGAGGGAATACCATGCCTGCCTCGAGAGGCTCCAGTCAAGTCTTATTTATCCAACTCCAATCCAAGAAAATTGGCTCATCTTAACCGTTATAACACGATATTGATACAGATTGAACTATGCGTTTAGTCTATGCCGTCGGTAGCTCCACCTCACATCGCAACAGTAGCAGAAGAAGCACGAGAAGCTGTCGAACTCTCTCCTTCGGGCTTGAGAAACTGCACGAGCTCTTCTTGAAGTTCTCCATTCCCCGCTGAAAGCATCATCAGACCACTCAAAAGGTTATTCATTCAAGGAGAAAGACACCTTCGGATCCCTTCGCCGCGCCATCCTCATGGAGGGACATCAACTCCTCCACAACCGCCATCCGCTGATTCGCATTCCACCTCCACGTCCCATCCTCGACAAACTTGCGCACCACCCCTAATTCCTGGCGTAGTTCCCCAATTCGATCATCCCCAATCTCCCGCAAAGCCGCAACCGCGGTGTGCACCAGCGCAGGCAGCTGTGGATGAAACTGGTGGAACTGGGCAATTTTGAGCAGCGCAGCGATGCATAGCTCCGCAAGCGCCTTGTGGTCCTTAAATTCCGGCTCAGCGAGGCAGACTTGACCCGTGATGGAAGTAGTAAAGAAAAGAATCGACGGCCATGAGTCATACACGGTGACATCCGCGATATGTGTCTGAACCGCATGCAGTACCGCCCAGGACGACGTCTCGCGGACAAGCCAACGAAGGATCAGCGTGAGGACTGGGACATTCTGTGGTATGGGAAGATAGAGCAGCGCAGCAACGATTTTTCCTGGATTGATTGTGTTTAAAGCGGAGACCACAGTACTCTTGGGCGTTCCAGGGATGCTGGACGCGAGCGACAGCGGCGACAGAATGCCTGCTACAATATCGTTTTCTGATCCGCTGTGGGTTTCTTCCAGAGATGTCACGAGTTTCGTGAACAAGATCTCGACGGCTGCAGAAATAACCGTTGTGCGTACTGTATACTCGGCCGAAGGGTATGGGAAGTTCTTGCTGTCAAGATACTCAGAGTTGAGAAATGCCAAGAGAGGAGGGTAGCGCTGCGCCACAGATCCAGCATTCGCAACAATCGCCATCGCATGGACAAAGGGCGAGTCCCACAGATTTACGGTCAGGATGGCCGGTGCGTGTTTCATCGCCTGCAATATCGCCGGAACCAGCGCCGACATGTCCGTTGATGAGTAGGAAATGCGGCTCGCTGGACACCCATCAGGACTGTGATATTCAGCAGTACTAGATTGTGCTCACATTCCTGAATCCGTGTAATTACTTGCACGGCCGTGCGATTACTCCGAAAACTCGCCTCGGGCGATAGCAGGTGCAAGAAAGTGGCACGCTCCTCGTCACGAAGTCCTTGGTTTCCTGCATAGCGCGGCCAGGTTTCAAGAGATTGGATGATGCTGTACAGTGCAGCCGACGCCTGGTTCAGCGTGTCGTCGTCGTGGGTAGCCTGAACAACCTCATGATAAATCGTCGGCGCCTTCTCTGAGAGCGTCTCGGGGCGGTCTTTCATTCCTCTTTTTTGCCACCCGCGATCCCCTACGCCAGGTTTGGGGGATCCCGAGGGGTTCCAGCCGCGATTGACAACTGAGTAACAGAGAAGGAAGGAGACGGCCGAGATCAACAGCAGACATATGCCCGATGTAAAGAGAATAGGTAGGGGCGGTCGGGATAGTCGCATGACGCTGGAGAAGAGGGTATCGAGAAGGCCGGCAATGAAAAGAAGCACTGGGATGACGAGTATCTGGGGCAGGAGCTCAATTGCTGGGCCTAGAAATCTCTCGGACGACCTCCAGCGCATTCGGATGTCGACTAGCTTTTCTGATGCCTTTGTAAATCGTGAATAGCACACCATATTGACAAATCCACGACATGCAACCGCTAGGGCAGCGATAGAGAGCTATATGACGCGTTAGGTGAGGTCTATTCGGGCACTGATTTGATCACTGCGTACACTGAGAATGAGTGAGAGCGACCACAGCGAGTTGAGCCTCACGTCCGTCCGATCAGGCTGAAATACCACAGGCTGCGGAGTATTTAAACTCTCTAGAGGAACACCACTTATTGCGAGGATGATATCTGTGAGGTTAGCTAACAGCTCGTTCGTTCGCGCTGCTTCATCTTGCTTCAACGCTGTCAATGACTGAACGAAAAATGAAGTTACGATCGCTGAAAACAACCCCAGCTTTGGTAGACTCAGCGACGCATAAAGAAGGGGCAAAGCAACACCTACAAAAACTAACAGCGCGTCCAGCCCATTACGCCAACGATCGACTTTTGGCTGGATAGTGTCCGTAAGAGCAGAGCGGAGAAGCGCGTTCCAGGCACTGCTGCTCGTAGCTGGTACCTCTGGCATAGGTTCCTTTGACAGATCTGAATACAATACGTCTGGAATGGATCAGAAAAGAGGCGCTCATCAACCCACCTCCGGCGCTCTGGCGCTCGTCCATACGCCGCAGAACAGATACTTGCTCCTCCATAAGATGGGCAAGCTTTGACCAATACAACCTGGACAGTTCCGGCGACATTAACAGCCTATTGCCGGAGGTGAAAAGCTAAAGTCTACCTGGGCGGCGCAGTTGCTGCACGGTCATCTTCAAACATGGCCAAATGGTCAACGAGCCAGGCATGTGGACTGCCACCCGCTGGCCTCGAGTCATGTCTTGCCGCTGAGTCCATTGGTGTCCACTGTCGGGTGGGAACAAAGGGTCAGTTCGACGCCCGCCGGTGATTCAGATCCGGATCTCGGGCCGTTGCCCGTTCAACTTCTTTTCTTCTTCTTTTTCGTCCGGCGAAAGCTCGCGTTATACAGAGACGAGTTAAACTTGCAGGTATTATTGATCGGACAAGTAATACAGTATATATGAACAATCGATTGAACTATTGACGGGATTATCAATTACCACTCGATGACCTTGGGGAAGTATCTGGAGATAAGTCCTTGATAATACGGCTTGAGCTTCTCCACGTCAACGCCGTCATCGCTCTTGCTGTACAGGTCGTACGGATTGAACGCGCGCACTGCTGCAAGCGCCTTCTCGTCCGAGGCGTTGGTGAGGTGCGTGTACGCGCCTTCACGATGCCAGCTGCAAGTTGAAATGGGAAGAAGAAGAGAGAAGAGAAGGGGGGTAAACGCACGGGTAGAAGCTGTGGTAGCGGATCATTGCGAGACCCTCCTCGGGTAGGGAAGACTGCTCCTTGAGTATGTGGTAAAGATACTGTCGAAAGCAATATTTAGCGTGGCAGAATTTTATTTTGATAATCTCAAGCGCACCTCATCATGGCCCCATGAAGCATTACATTGTCCAGCCCGCAATTTGGCTTGTAAACGCCGTATTCGGTGGAGTAAACTGCGTCCGAAAAGTCGGGGTTCCCTACGAAGGTGTCAGGCAGTACAATCTTGTCAGAGTACTTGCAGCCCACAACGAAGGTGTCCTGCGAAATAGTTAAATGGTACGAATATGAAGAAGCACAAAGCTCAATCACGTACACCGACGACATCCCATTGGCCTCTATAAATATCGGGAAGTACGTTGAACGTAGTGAAGCAGTGACGAGGGAACGGCGCACTGGGATCCAAAAATGTAAAGGAGCTTTCCGAGATCGTGGACAAGACCAGTGACTTGCATCCAGTCTGGGTTTTCCGTCCCTCCGCATAGCCTCTGCAGTTTGGAGCAGGTGGTTTCAATTTGTGAAAGATCGGTCTAAAACCAGCTAGTGTTGGAAGCAGTCCAAATAATTCGACAAAGGATCTGACATCGGGGTCGGAGTCATCACCAGGGTATTCAACTTCTCCATGGCCTCCCAGATACCTGTCATCGAATCGCGCGTCGAAATATAAAAAAAACAAAGAAATGTAACTCACCCATCCTGGCGCGCACGTTCTTCCGGATCTCGACGCGCATCTTGATATTGAACTCAACTGTCTGCTTTTCTGTGTTCTAGTCAGTTCCTGGCGAGAGTCGGTGGTTGTGCTAGATCCGGACCGTGTTGCTCCTTGTAAAAGTTCTTGACGCGATCGCAGGCTTCTTCATATTGGCGGAACTCCGCTTTGTTCTTCTCTGAGTCGAATTTCGAGCCTTCTTGCCATTGCGCCTTTCCCTTCAGAACATTTACTGGCAACCACTTCAGCGGTGGTCTAATGGAGTCGTCGTCCGCCATAAATGCCATACTTACCCTCATCCACTGCGTCGGACTGCATCAAAGTCGTCGGGCATGCGCATAGTGAACGAAACAAGTGAATGTGAAAAGGTAGAGGTGAGTAAGTCTGGTCGTCGAACTCGAAAGGAGGAACAAGAGGTGGACGGCCGCAAGAGCAAAGTTTGCTTTAACTTTTATCCGATCATAATGGGTTGGGTCATCCGACTCACCTGTCACCTGTCAATGATTAACATTTTGTCCGTTGCGCTCGGGTGGCCGGTCCGCCCGCAATTGAAACAAAAGAGTCGAAATGGGGTAATTATTCGAGTACCCACGTTCTTGCCGTCGTCTGGGCAGGGTCATCGGAGGTCACCGGGCAGGTTTGGTGGCATTCAGGGCCATCGACATTCAATTACTTACGTCCATCCATGCATAACGTTGGTGTTGGTTTGGTGAGGGTGCGGTAGAAATTATCTAAACGCCTGTGGGCGTCAAGCATTGGCCCATCACGTGCCGTCTCATCAAGTATGCCTCCTCTGGAAACGCAGTTCTGGAACTTGAATGTGGAAGGTTTCAGCGGCAGTCTAGACATCTTGATCTAGTAAACACACTTCTGCTATGGAGAGGTCGGTTAGGGATAACCCAAGGAATCGTTCCATGCCAGGGCAGAGATCTCTCCTCTTCGTTTTTGGGCAATAAAGGCGTCCGCACGACTCCAAAAATCCTGACTACCGCGAGCCCCGGCCTCCCAATTCGCCAAATAGTCACAGCATATCATCATGACGAATCGTGGATCCCGAGCCGGGTAATCGTGAGCTCTGCCGCAAACTCGACCAGGAATATGTGTGGCCATAGCACGACCAAAGCTGTTAGAAGCTTGCATTCCTGCAGGGCGAAGTGAAAGAGGCTGGCAGGGAGAGTGCTGGCTAGGCGGGGGTGATGTGGAAGTGTGCAGCATGCTCCAGGGCCCCAAATCCGACCCGAAAGCGTCCGACACGTCTAGGTGAGTGATATTGGAGAACATGCAATGCGTAAAGTCGGGCACGCCGGCAAAGAGTCCTGTCATGTTGACCGCTAGTCGACGGGGACGAATGTGGCCGAGATAGGGTATCAAGGCCGGAGTAGAAGTGCCGTGGAAGAGTGCGAGGTTGATAATTCCCGTAGACACAGATAGGATTTTATGTACAGCAGCTCGGGAGACATTGTTATCGACTCCCAGATGGCGCACATGCCGAGCAAAAAGTCGGGCGCTTCGAGAGGCTGAAGGAGATTTGTTGAGCGGCATTTGACGTGGAAACAAAGGACATGATACAGGAGAGGCGGAGCCTAAAACCAGAAATTGTTAGACGAAGCGCGCACAACGAACGGAGAGAACAAAGAGTTAGGAGTCTTATGTAATACAAGAAAACGTGATATGAAGTGAATATTCCAACACACCCCCTCGCGCGAAGTCTGAATTAAGAGTCCAAAAACTATTTTCCCCCACGACCTCGATGTCCACGTCGATTCTTCTTCTTCTTGTCTGCATGCACCCCCTCGAACTGAGAATGGAAAGACAAAGATGATCAGCAGCGTCGTCGGAGTCGTATGAGGTGAAAAAATCGCCAGCCACAAGCGCAACATTGTCTTCATCGTCAAATTCAACACATCCAAAAGCGAGATCGGCGTCGGATTTTGAGGACCCCAAAATTCGCTTTGACATTCTCGGCATGTCAGCGACGCAACGACAAGCGACGTGGCCTTTGCGTCCGCAACGGTGGCAAACTCCATCCTTCTCCATTGAATTCCCCAGTCGTAGTTGCTGTTCACCCCCTTTTTCCCTAGACGAACAGCCATTGCCTCGTTCCCGTCGTCCTGTTCCTCCTTTCTTAATCGTCTCCGCAACAGTGATCGAAAGTTTCTCCTGGATTTCGTGGGCTTTAATAGTGGAGATAAGAGCGGGGACTTTCGGGAATGGAGTGGTGTTGGACAGCGCAGAACGAACAGCAGAAAATGATGTGTCGAGGCGAAGAAGGATGAGGTCAGCGAGATCCTCGTCGCTGGGCGCATGCCCAATGGCTTTGAGTTGGCGGGCCGTAGAGCGGACGGCCTCGATATAGACAGTGACAGGTTGCTTGGGGTCATGACAAATGGAATATAGCTGGTTACGAAGTGCGAGGCGGAGAGCGGAGGAGTCTTTCTGAAATTCGTCTGTAAGGATTTTCCATGCTTCAGATCCGGTGTCGACATCCGTGATGAGGCTGCGGTAGTCAGGACCGATGAGGAAATAAAGCATAGAGTATGCGCGCTCATTATTCCGAATCCACCTCTGCGCATCGTCCACATCTGCTGGCTTCTGCTTCGTCCCATTCACTATTGGCCAGATCCCTTCTAGCTGAAAGTAGACCTGGGCGTCTTTGCTGAATGAGGTCCAATTGGAGCCTTTAAAGACGGCGATGCGTGCGAGAAATGTATTGTGGGTGGCGGTCATGATGAGCAACGGATAGGAGTGAAAAGTGAAGAAAAGTGGGCGGCAATGAATTGGAATGGTATAGAGTGGGGAGCCAAGCTGTGCTCAGGCTTCAGAAAGGAGCAGCTAGCGTCTACACCTGGTGGAGAATCCCCAGGGAGCCAAACTGCGCTCGGCTTAGAAGGAGCTGCTAGCGTCTACACTAGTGTTGTCAAAGTTCGGTTCAGTTCGGTTCAGGGCCATTTTTTTTGAACGCCGAACCTGAACTTCGGTTCGGTTCAGGTATATTGTTGAACCTTGAACCTGAACCTGCGGTTCAGGTTCAATGCGTTCGGTTCGGCGTTCATGAGCGTTCGAACCGAGAACCGAACCTTTTTTGAGAAAGATGTAAAATTGAGTACTTGCGTTCAAAAAACTACTAAATATCATTGTCCAGATCATCCATGCCAAAACCCTGCTCCGTGAGCTCTGCAATAAGGGAATCCATGCGCTTTTCCGCGGGTTGACCAGCACTAATATGCCCATTACGGTACGCACTCTTCAGCAATTGCAACGCTTCGAAAAGTTCCATGCTGAGTCGGCGTAGCTTCATACCAGTTAAGCTTCCACTGGAAAAAGCGCGCTCGGCCGGAGTTGCTGACCCTTGGATGGCGAGATAGTCTCGAGCCATCCGGCGAAGGGTTGGATATGCAGTGTATCGCTAGATATGCGTGAGTTCAGAACTACATTGACTGCCAAAAATGTGACTTACTCCCCACCAATGCTAGATATTTTCTGTCGTCTCCAATGGAGCAGTCAGATACTGCTTCAACTCATCGCGCGGCTGAACTGTGACCTGCTCATCCTTCCGAGCCGATTTGACGGCATCCAGCAGGAACGAACTGCCATAGCGGTGCAGAGGTGAAGGCTCCACAGTTGTCGATGGTGTGGTCGGAGTAGCAGGCTCGTTATTCGTCGGTTTTAGAGCATAGTATTGATCAAACTGGAATTCAGATGTGAGTAGATCCCGAGACTAGAGCTGATTTGGATAGTCGGCAAGGATAGTGAGCGCCCTCGACTCCGATGGAAAGTGTTTTATCATTTACGCGAAAAGGGTCCGCGAATATCTTGCAGCGGAATAGCAAGAGGGCTAAGCTGGCAGGTTAGCATAATACACGCGTAATTCATAATGCAGAACATGCATGTGCACATACACCCACCATTTGGACGCGAGGAGGCGCGCACAACTTGTGTGCAGCGCGTTCAAAGCGCGTTGATGGTGGGTGGGAAGATGTTTTGCAAAAGTCACCCACCTATCGGAATGTTCCGGGGAAATTGAGAACAGGTAATTCGATAAAATCGGGTTTCCCAGGTAGCATTCTACCCTGAAATGGGAGCTAAATTTGGCTCGATACTGATGTTGGTGGGCGAAAATAAAAAATCAGTATCAGTAGCGATTTGGTATCGATCACCAACATCAGTATCGAGCTCTAAATTTGGACCTCGGTTCGGCGTTCGAACGCGTTCACCAAATTTCACCTTCCACCGAACCTTGAACTGAACTTGGGGTTCAGGTTCAGGAATTTTCTGAACTTGAACCTGAACTTGGCGTTCAGTTCAGTCCGGTTTGAGTTCGAACCGATTTCCCGAACCGGACTTTGACATCACTAGTCTACACCTGGTTTGGAGAGTTTTGGAGTAACACCAGAAACGACACAGAACACACAAGATAGTGCAAATACAGAGGCCGGGGCCCTATAACCTGTTAGACGAAGCGTGCACAACGAACGGAGAGAACAAAGAGTTAGGAGTCTTATGTAATACAAGAAAACGTGATATGAAGTGAATATTCCAACAGAAATCACCACTGAATCGGGAGGAAGTTACCACGCGTGAACTCGGCGAGCCACTGGGAGCAATTTTGGAATCCTTTTTCGGTCCCAAGAAGCGGCAGTCTCGAAAATGTCTCGCTCAAGCTCTGGAGGGAGTCTTGAATCCATGTGCTTGACAGGATCCAAGGAGCCTGCGTTTGTGCTGTGTAGTGCGGGCAGGAACGAGACTCCGATGCCACGTGCTCCCATTAGGGACAGTCAGGTAGGTAGGTAGGTAGCATTACACAGCACGGTCCCACTTAGGAACGCCGGGGCGGGGAAGTATCCCAGTATACAACAGGCAAAATTATGTACACTATTGTCCCCCACCTCTACTAATCTCCCGAGCCGAGCTCACGCACCAGTTTCCTGTCACGCTGTAGAACCCAGTCGACTAATAGAAGCAAAAAGTCAGAAACAAACATTAGCACCTCAGTTCGAATAAGTTTAGTAGACACACGAGAGCCGCGAATGAAAACCCTGAAAACCTGTATCATAATATGAGGGCACGAGAGCGTTGGCGAGATGTTCACAGATCATTGATTTCAATGTTAAAATGAACAGATCTTCGTCGTTGGTATCGTGTGCATATATAGGGGTCTTTCCGTGGTTTTACAACGTCTCTGAGTGAATCAAACTTGGCCGACAAGTAGACTACACCCTAAATCCATTTCGGCATGAAGTGATCAATTCATTGGCGTGTTCCAGTATGAATCAGCCGCAAGATGGTATCGGTTCATGCACATAAATAGAGGCATTGAATCAGTAGGATCCTATGCAAACTTGCTTAACTGAGCTGTTTACAGATACTCATGCAAGAGGTGAGAGGATTTCTAATTCGAAGTGTAAGGATGAATCGCCATTCCTGGAGAGGTACAATGCCCGTTTCCCAAGCCTGTTATGATAAATTTGTGAAGTCGAAGATCTCTTCGTATAAGCATTAATTGATAGTTGGGGACTCGGTGGAACCGTGCACATATATATCATGTCGAAGATCTGAATGGCAAACTGCGCATATTTGCGCACCAAATGTCGGATCCGCACTCGGTGTTCTCTGAGTTCAGCCCATCAACAGAAATAATATTGCTCGGAGTGAATCTATAAATTCGTCAGGCATGTATATAGCTGCCAATAGCAGACGACTGCCCATTTATTGTCGTTATGGATGCAGCATCAGTGGCGGTGCATCGCTGACTCAGCCGACGAGCGTAGACGGGGGCGGGGTGCATTCAAGACTCAAGCCCCAATAAACCCATGCTCAATGGAAAGGTGATCCATACAGCATGTGAATGGTCGAAATCAGGGACTCCAGGACCAACATTGAGCTGGATGCACAGATCACAAATCGGATGTAGTTTTTTTTGGGGGGGGTGTCTTTTCTCATTAACAGTTTCCAAGCAAAAAGACCGGGCGTCCTAGGAGACAGCCTAGCGTTGGCCAATGGAGTGTGGGATAGAATGGAGTATTGACGCGTGGATTTTCCCGACGGCTCAGTCGAAATTTCAAAATTCTCGGATGATCACGAGTATGACGCCCTATTTCGGCACACCCCGGACCGGGATTGCGACACGTATAGCTATATAGCTGAGGTGATGATCACAACAAAAATGATTGACAGTGTCTGTGGATTTACACCGCTTTCTGTATTATGGAGGATGGAGCCAGGGGGGAGCGATCCCTGCCCAGGTCAGGGAAACGTGCTCGCGGCTTAAAGGGATTTGTTACTGCAAGCTCCGACCCCAAAGTCCGACGATGGAGGACCAAAAGACGAAGGCACTTCAGGTTTTCAAATTTTTTGACGGGTGGATTTTTCTCGTTAACAGTTTCCAAGCAAAAACACCGGGTGTGCTAGGAGACAGTCTCGCGTTGGTCCAGCACGCTTAAAGCAACGTGCTGTGGTGCGCAGAAAGCTCAGTAGCAACAAAACGGGTTTTGATGGTGGTGGTTAAGAAGGAACCGGGAACTAGTAAGGGTTTCAGAAGGGTTTCACGTAAGCGCTTCAGAAGGGTTTCTCAACGAATAATTTATTTCTGAAGCGTGAGAGAAGCATATAAATCTGAAACACATCTGAAACGTCGAAGCGCCTCCAGAGGCGCTTCAGAAATGATTTGGGGAACGCTTCACAAAAAATTCGTCGAGAAACCCTTCTGAAGCGCTTTCGTGAAACCCCTACTCTGACTGTCCCTATTGCGGAACTCGTTTTTGATCACGGTCTAAGCGTTAATTAACGTAATGCCACGGGGACAATAAATTGGCAGAAATTAAAAGTAGTACCTGAGAAAGAAAAGAGCTGTGATTGTCAAGTGGAATCATGAATATAACGACAGCCCCCGTGTACATCTTGAATCCTCGATGAAGTACGTATAATACTCTGCCTGCATCAAACTTACACTAATCCGAGTCAACCTAGACTAAGTTTCAAAAGTTTCTACAACCAAGTCTGGGATTGAGCAGCAGTTTTCTCCTGGCTGACTCGATTAAACTCATCACAGCGGACATTTACATAAAACAATCTTGTGACACTCTTACGGTATCATATCGAATCCATTCAGTAGGCGGAAGTGGATGGATGGGGATGGGTGGGTCGAGTCATCATTTTCACACACCGAACACTCATCTCCGAACACCAGTTGAACGTCTTCATTCATTGACGTTCATTGTACAAGTTGGTCCATTGGCGGCTTTGCTCAAACCTTCTCTCAAACCATCTCACAGCAGTCACGGGGCGTCGGCCACCAAATAAAACGGCACCCAATGCTTTTCGGGCTAGCAGGAACCAGAAGAGGTTTGTAATTCTCCCTAGCTGCTAATATGCAGTACTTGAACCGATCCGAACAAATGCCGTCGTGCCGAACAGGAAGCCGGCCGCTCGGCGCCTTCGGAATCCCGTACACGTGCACCTGAGAGAATTCCAAGTTGAAGTACTGTAGCAGGTCCAGATTGGGTCCAGACCATGATATGTATAGCGGTCTCCACGCGGCACGCGCGGTAAATTGGCTGGCAGGTTACCACCGGCTACTATTCCCAGCGGCATCTTTTGGCCATGGTCTAATTTTAGTTTGCCATGCCGGAAGAATATGTAATCATCAAACTTGTCAAAAACATCTTGTTCTCATACAGCGACATACTCTCCGTCCTCAGTTTGTGGCGTCCATTCTTTACGAGTCTTATACCCAATGCTCTCCGCCTCTCTCCTTTTGGCTCTACTCCAACCTATCCTAACATCAGCGGCATACTCACCCGTCCGTGAATACTCAGGCAAGACTTTTTTTGATCGCTGGGATTACTACGGCGACGTCGATAACACTACATGGGGTGGGCCGTATAATAGCAATTCAACGATGCCAGTCCCATCTCATCTCACTGGCAGGGAATGTCACCTATCTTGATAGACCGACTGCCGCTTCTACGAAACTCACCGAAGTCAACGCAGCTGGAAACGCGATAATCCGCGTCGACAACGTTGCCACAATTGAAGCCGCAGAGCTTGTACACAGGAACTCTGTATCCCAATTTGCTTTTCTCCTCTTCGAGATGTTGACTCGTCGCAGATCAAAATTACCTCGCAGGACACCTATGGCTTGGGAAGTGTGATTGTGGTGGATATGTTGCACCTGCCTTATGGTTGCTCTGTGCGGCTCTCGGCCCAGCTTGTTGACCTCAGCTAATAGGTTTTATCTTTCAAGGTGTGGCCTTCACTCTGGCTCTTGGGCACCGAACAGACGTGGCCCGCGGCGGGCGAGATCGACATTATTGAAGGCATCAACATGTACGACAAGAACCAGTTCTCACTACATACTACAGAAGGATGCACACAGGCTCCAAATACGGCGCAGGTAGGCAAGACGATCACCAAGGACTGCCTCAGCCAATCGGGCACGAATCACAATGGGTGTATTACGGAAGAAACAAAGCCGAACTCTCTCGGCAAAGGCTTCTCTGACGCCAAAGGCGGGGTCTACGCCATCCAGATCGACGCCTCCGGAGTGTACATGTGGTTCTGGGGTGTATGTCTCTCCGCCGGTCCTCTTGTACACATTATAACAGCCACTATCCTTCAGCGCGCCGAACTACCGCCCAGCATCTCAGCCGCCAAGAGCGACTCCACCATTGATTTGGCGGATTGGGGATCACCTTCCGCGGCGTATCCTGCTTCAACTTGCAACATTACCCAGTTCTTCCAGCCACAGAAGATCATCTTCGATATTACGCTCTGCGGCGACTGGTGCGTGACTCGTCTCCCTTTTTCCCAATGGCCCCTCATTTAACCTGCAGGGCCGGCGTACCCGCTCTATATTCCAACACCTGTCCGGGAGAATGCGTAAGTCCACCACTTGCCCCCCGTTCTGTTTCGATCATGTCTTCGCAGATTGCTAGTAACATCATCGGGCCCGGATCGCCGACGTACGACAATGCATTCTTTGAGATCAGCTACATCCGTGCCTACGGCCCCGAAGGCAAGGGCTCGGGTCCTGCCAGCGACAATGATACATCGGGTACGAAGTCAGCGGACACTGGAGGACCGAGTGGTTCCTCTTCTGCGACTTCACTAGCACAGGGACTGTCTGGCTATCTCTCAGCTGTCGTAACTCTCCTGTTCTCTTTTGGCCTTTTCTAGTGGGCTGCGCTGTATATACTCTCAGTATCTACGCCTTGCATTTGAACTCGTTCTGCTCATATAATTCATCACAACCCTCGGAACGAGGCAGTGCACAAAGAGGTATCAGAAAGTGTGGCATCTATTCCAAGCGCTTCCTGAAGTATACTTTGGCCGTGGTGTTTGGAACGCGTGAGTACCCAACGGGCATGTCCGGAGGGCGAACTCCGTCCGCAGACTCGTCGAGCTTCACGTCGTAGTTCATCACCACATGCGCCAGCATAGCCTTGAGCTCCGTCGCAGCAAAGAATCGGCCGGGGCACGCATGGCGTCCGTGCCCAAATGCCAGGTAGTCCACGCCCGTCGTCACCATGTGCTGGTTGAAAATACGTCCCTGCGCCTTCTTCTCGTCCCGGAGGCGCGAGAATCGGAAAGCGTCGAATTCATCTGGGTTGTCGTATATTTCTAGGGAATATAATTGGTCAGATGAAGAAGGGTGAGTCCTCGAACGGGACACACCGGTGTCGTAGTGTACTCCTAGCGTTGCGATCTGCAAGTAGGCGCCATAGGGAAGTGACTGTCCGTCGGCAAACTTGAAGCCTTGGGGGTTGACCACTTTGCGCCCCATCGAAACTGGAAAGAATTTAGTTTGGATGGGATTTTCACTGTAAACCGACCTAGGCCAAGTCCGTTCATGCGCTGGGACTCGCGGAGAAAACTGTCAATCTGGTACATGTTCCCCAGGGCTTCCTTGGTCCAACCTTCATCAGAGACCACGCGCGCGACCTCGGCACGTAAGGGGGCAATGTTTTCTGGATACGTGGCGAGATCATACAATGCGTGTGTGAACGACTAGGAAATAGTTTGAATTTTGTCTGCACATGTCCAGCTCGTGCCTACCATTGAAGATGTGTGTATGGCGGCAAAGTTGATCGTAAGGATGCGCTCAACAAGATTCGGAATAGTCCTCTGCTGTTCACTAGCGGAGTCCAGAAGCCATGTAATGAGGTCGTTCTAAGCTTGTGGTCAGTCTGATAGCAGGGGGATGACGAAAGGACGAACGGGCTTGGATTCATCGTCCATTGAGTTCATCCTCTCTTCCAAGATTGGGCGGAGCATTTTCTCGGCCTTCCTCAGGTTGCGTTTCCGCGAGCTGATGAGCGGAGCGAATATTCTATACCAGTATTCAAATTCATTCGGAAGGAAACAAGAACACGTACGGCCTTAGGAAAGGGGGAAACATGCGGATGATTTGTCCAGCCACTGCGACGTCGATCGTGAATTGGATGTTGAGCTTCATCCATTCAGGATCTCTGCCTACTGACTTTCAAAAAATTGCGCTATGGAACAGAATCGACACACTCACAAAGGGGTAATCCGACAAATAAACGGTTGCTAGTCCGGCAGACGATATCCATGATCGCACTTAACGCGCTGACACCCTTCCATTCTGCGGTAATGAGGATGGATGATCGGATGGCAAACTTGACATGCTTACGGTTCCCTTCCAGCGATAGAATATCGTCGAAGGCAGCGCCTATTTCATCTCTGACTTCAGGAAAGCACCTCCCGAGGTTCCTTGTCAGAGTGGAGCGTATTACATTTGTATGCCACTCTGGGGACCCGCTTATCCCTGGCCCCATAGTGTACTCTGTTTGAAGACTCTGCACAGTCCCAGTGTTAGAAGTAGCCTGATAGGGAACGCAGGCGTACATCATCAGTCGCCCCCAAGAAGGAAAGCTGGTCGTCCGGGGCCGATGCAACTTCGAGTGTGCGACTTTTACCAATCACGATGTACTCCCAGTGGGTGAGCATCGGGACACGAAAAATCGAGTAGCACTTGTTGTATCCCTCTTGCATCATGCTCTGTGCGTGCGAGAAGAATCGCACGGCGCCCCAGAGCGAAGATATTGCCCCAGAAGGCCCGACAGCTGGGACGGAGTCGGTCTGGTTACAATCGGTTTAGTCTGAATCCGAAGGTCAACTCTGTAGGCCGCAGAGCGCACCTGGCGGGAAAATATGAGGCTGCGGCTGAGATATAGCAGCCCAAGTGCGAAGCAGCAGTATGCGACATGAGACTCGTTCATTGAGGGCGGGTCAGGGTTGTGTTGTGACGGAGTTACGGAGGAGTCTTTGAGGCGAGGAGGCGAATACCGGCGATCTCGGTCAGATCAACCCCTGTGGGGAAGGTGGCAGTGCTCGAACAGATCAACCGGCAAACGCCGCTGGTCGCTCTTGCAAACAAAGGACAACTCAAGCAAGAAATATTCCCCGGGTAGTCGTTGCCGCTATATGCATTGGATTACAAACAGTCCAGTTCAGAAAGGAGTTTCGTGGATACAACATGAATGACCTTATAGGAATACGCCCCCCATCAACGAGCTTGCTCGTTGCTTGTCGATTTCAACGTGGCTGCCCGTGCCATGTGAGCCGTCTTCAACCGGTCTAGACTCTATATTTATACATAAATGTTTTGAAACTTAGTGTAAATGAGTGCCATGAATCTGATGATATCAAGACGCACATGTTCAGCATTTTGAGCCGGGGAGCAGTTGAAGTTGCCATGTAGACTCGTAACCAGTCTGTATACAATGGCCGAAAAAATGTGGCAAGCACTTCGGTGTATACCCGAAGTGCTCGCCACATATTTTCGGTATCTGGTTACAGACTGGTAACGAGTCTAGTTGCCATGAAGATGAAGACCATGCCATCTTGAAAAGTATCATCCGTCGGATACCGAAGTCGTCATAACCCACAATTCATGATACGATTCTTTTCTAGAGTAAGTCTTGAGTTCTTTGGAATTGGAGCGATCGAGCCCTTCCTAATGTTTCCATCTTTGAAGCCGGCCCCATTACTGTTGATCAAAGCACAACCTATACTTGGAACAGCTTGGAACCGATAACTTCACCGGGAAAATACGGAAATAAGACGATACTACGTCAGTCCGCTTTACTTCCCACGTCGGTTGTGGAGTTCGAAAGCGTACTTCTTTTCCTGAGCTATAATCGTGGCTGGGATCAGGCGCCCAGGGGGTACGTGAACTGATTTTCAAGGTGCGACCATTTGAAGGCGACTTTGATGATATCGTCTTGCAGAGTATATAGCCATTCAAACTTCGCGGTCATTTTATAAAAGTATTTTTCACTGTTTAATACGGGTTGTGTGAACGTGTCAAGTGGTTTGGGACAACGTTACAGCGTACAGCGTACACCGTGCACGTGCTTGAATTTGAATTTTGTAAAACTTGAACCTGCTCATTTTCGTACTCCTTACTCCTACTTCCGTGGATTGTCATACGGATATCGTGTACATGCTTGTTAATGGTAATTCCGTACCCTGTGAACCATAACATGTGTTGACTGATGGCGGTCCCAAAATGGATATTTGCATGGGCAGATCATGCTCACCCCAGGTCCGAGGCAGTCGTATATGGTGAATTGATACATCATGATGTGCTCAGCGAGCGCAATGCTGTGATATAACATGAGTTCTAATAAGCGCATTGCGCTGATACATCACCTTAAAATCTAGGCTATTTTTGGCATTCCCTCGCACTCCCGCCTGGCGCTCGTGGCGGCGTCGTCGCCCGCAACATTGATGGCGCGGTGGCGCTTCCTGCCTGTCCAAATGCGGACTTTATTGACATTTGTTATGATCGCGTGCGCTTCTTCCTCCCGCCACCCCGATTTAGCTCCCTCCTGCCCTGCTGGCGCCCGCATCTTCCACGTTCAGATTGAAGCTGTGAAGAGGCCGATTGGATACTATTCTGACCTCTTATCTATGCTTTGCATGCCCTCCCTGCTCCTCCGCGCAGCTTGTCTTTTCACCCCCTATTTACACCAAATTCGCTTCCACTTCTCTGCGCCAGCCCGCCTTGGCTTTGTTTTATAAAGTGTTTCGCCCACACCCAATCTGAGTTTGTCCTCGCAGCTCAATCACTGTGCCGTCGGTTCCTGACCCGCTGCTCGCTACGCCCCATTCCACTTCAAAGAAAAATTACCCCGCCGGCCGTACGCTTTCCCTCACCCCCACCTATCTAAATCCTCCCCCTACAAACTACAAGACTCCATCCACACCCTCAAAATAGTCCTACGAAGCTCCCTGCTCTCTTGTTCGTCATGCCGGGTTACCCTCAAATACCTCGCCCACCCCCTGTACGATTTATCCCTTGCCCCACTTTGGCAGGTCCAAGTCGTCAATAGGTGTATAAATGCTTCTATGGCGTGTCGACGCGCCTTTGTCTACCGTTCCCCCGGTGATCACTTGTTTCCCCCATTCAAAAGTTGCCCCCTGTCCCTCACTGCTTGATGCGTCTGAGCCACCTTTAAATGCTCTGCTGCTCTTGGTCTACATCTAGCCCTTCACAAATCAATGAGCCCGCAGCTGCTTTTTTCTAGTCACTAGCGACCTCATTTCAATTTCCGCCTATCCATGCATTCCTCCACCTAGAATCCGGACCCTCAAATCTGGCGCTTCATATTACCTCTGATGGTAAACTCAAGCTTTGTGGCATCGGTCAAGAACTTACAGCCATTCACGCCCCCTCTGCGCGGACTAATTAAATCATTTCACATATTTTCTTCTTTACCGCCCCGTTATGGACGCTCTCAGCCCATCTTTTTATTCTCCCATTCCTCTAACACCCCTCCGTCCTCAGTCTCAGCCTCTCATTGTCGCGATCCTCCCTTCGCCCCCAATTCGTATTCTTACACCTTACTATAAGCATTTGCGCCTCCCTGGGGCTGATTCTGGTCCACTACCACTTTCTACATTTGCATTATAATACTACATCTTGTTTGTCGCCACCCCCCTACTCACCGTCTGTGCGGTTGCGAGGCTTTTTTTTTTTTCCCCGGTCTTGCTCATCATCCAGCTTGATCAGGAGCTATATATCCCTAACTATGTACAGTAGTGTTTGGCGCAGTTGTAGATGCCGCAGATGTATTGTTTATCTTGCTCTCGGGGGTTCCGAGTTCGATTCTCAGCTATGCTATTTTATTTTATTTTTTTCAAAAATAAATAAACAATATGAATTCCAGCACCACCCTTCAGCCGTCTTGATGTATCACGGTCTCCGGCCCCTACATTTTTCACCACAATAGATCAATATATCATATATACCCACATATGTGCCTACGATGTACACATGAGCTCTCAAGTCAAAAAAATATGTAACCAACACCGACGCGCGCTGGATGAGCAGCGTGAATGTACCTACAAGCCGGTGGTTGAGCACCGGCTACTCTGCTGGTTGAGCAGCAAACAAACCTGAAGGGGCGTTGAAGCCCGGATCCGCATCCGAATCTCCTCACCCTCATCTCGCACTAGCGGGAAATATCAGCCAAGTTCGATGAATTGCACACCGACTTACGCAGTCGCACGTCCTTTACCCTTCGCCGCCGCCGCCGCCGGCTTCTTCTTTGTCGCCGTCACCGCCTTCGCTGCCTTCTCCTCCGCCTGCTCCTTCCGCGTTTTCTTCACCGGTAGCTGCATCTCCTCCCCATTGGCATCCAGTACTTTCCTCCGTACCCGTCGACCAACACCCAGAGACGCCTGCCCATCCTCCACCGAACCGCTTGCGCGCTTTCCCAAGACGGGCGCGGCCGCCGGTGCGCCCACATTCCCCCCCCTTTTGACAGGCTGCTTTCGAGGCGCGTGCGAACAGGCTTGTTTTTAGAAGGGGACCCGAAGACCGGCGCCTGGCTCGCCATCGGCCGCAGCGGTGGCGAGACTTCGGGGCGCGATGTCGGCGCTAGTTCCGAAGGCGGGGGTTGCAAAGGCGGTGGCGGCGCCTGCAAAGGCGGGGATGTGTTCGCCTTCAATACGGCAAGAAATATCTCCTTCCCCGCAGTGCCCAGTCGTTGCGCGCGTGCCGCGGCTTTCCCCTGCGATAGCGCCGCCACTGCCGCAGCGATCGCGGTCGTTTTGTTGGGCGCTGACGTGGTCGCGGATGTCAAGGGGCCGGTATCGGTCAACGGCGTGGGCGTGGTCGGTGCGGTCGTTTTGGTGGGCGCTGACGCGGTTGCGGATGTCAAGGGACTCGTGTCGGTCAACGGCGTGGTGGTGGTGGTGGTGGATGCGCCAGGTGCGACGGGGGGGAAGGTAAATCCCAGCCCAGAAACTCCGGGACAGGGGGGGGGGCGGGTAGTTCAGCTCAGGCGGGTTCGTCGACGTGGTGCCAAGAAAGTCAGACCAAGATGATCTTCCCCTCGGAGTTGCTGACGATGGCCAGGACAATCCTTGCGATGACGCCGAGGAGAGGCTGTTGCGTGGGCTATTGAACGCAGCAAACAGCCCCGACGGCTGGTACGACGAACGCTTTGTGGGTGTCTCCAGGGACCCCTGCGACAACGGTGATACCAGGTCGGCATCGAAGCCCCGAGCCCACCCGGTAGGTCCGACCCCTGCTCTGTGCTCCCTCCAGCCCCACCCACACTGCCAAAGGAGTAGAGCAGCCCACTATGGAGCGATGCATCGACAGAGCTGCCAAAAAAATCGCCCTCGTCATCGGCGGTGTGGGGTGAGGCGGGGCTGCTCAAGGAAACGTTGTCGAGAGGTGAGTTCGAGAAGCTCGACAGTCCAGCCGCCTCCAGTACAGCCAAGCCAGTAGATGACGTGTCCAGAGAGCCGTCCTGCTCCAGAGAGTCGTCCTGCGCGGTGTCCAAACTCAAAGCGGCGGACGCGGCCGGCGCAGGCGCAGCCTTCTTCTTTTTAGACCTGCGCTTGGGTTTGGCCTTCGTGGATTGCGCTGCCGCTCGGGTGCCGCCTCACTGTCGTTGTCAAGTGTTGCCGTTGGATTATCGACCCAGAGCCTTCGGCCGGCGCCTCGCTCGTCAAAGCTCTACTGAAGCGGACATCAGCCGCTGTAAACCAAGTCAGTGGTCCGTCTCCTTTTTCGAAACAGTTACACGACTCACGGTAAATGCCTCTGAGGAAGGTCTGGAATGGCACCGTAATGGCAGCGTCAAAGTTGGGGTGCGCCTTCTGAAAGTCGTGCCCCGCCGGCGAGACGCCCAAACAGATGCTGCATCCTCGTAAGCTAACAGATGCATACAAACCCAGTACCAACCACTCACACTCGCATCGACAGCTCCCCGCCGTATTGGGTTCGGCCCACCGACGACGGTGAATCCTGACCAGCCCGCCATCGTGCCCACCGCCTCATGGACTTTCCCCATCACAGAACAAACTTGATCAATATTTCTAGACAAAATACGCAATTTAATCAACTTTAAAGCTGCATCGTGCAAACTGCGTCCACTAACGCTTGATATTCCTCTGGAGTACGCTCTTCCTTGCCAACCGCCTCCGGTACCCCTTTAGCCTGCTCGGCCCCCGCCTTGTCCATAAACATAGCCCTCTCGCTGTCTGGCGCCGCACTGTAAAGAGCCTGCACCACCTTCGCGCGCAGTCGCATCCGCTCCGAGTTTTGGCTCTTCAAGAGTTTCATCTGTGTCTCGTCCGCCTCATCGATGAAGGTGCTGTTATCCACCCTGATAGCGTCGTACCCCGCTGCGCTGAGCGCGGCGCGAATTTCGGACTTGTGCGCCATCTGAAAGAGCTCTATCGGCTGGTGACGGCGCTCCTTCTTCTTCTTGCCGAACAGGACATTCGCCATAGACGCCTCGGAGCGGCGGACGAGAGGTCCCGCACGCAGCAACTTGACGCGCTGGTGCCGAAACCAATTTTGGAGTTGCTGTACAAGCCAAGGTAAGAGAGCTGCGTATCAACCTAAATGGATCACCGACGTCCTTGCGCTTCTTGATGGCCGCCCCCAGGGCGTCCATCTGCGCGCTGGTCAAAGCGGCGCGTCGCCGAGCGCGTTCGGGAGCGGAAAGTTCAGATGCGTGCTCAGGGAAGTCGTGAAACCAGGCCTCGAAAACCGACGGCCAAAACTTGTGCAGCTTTCCCTGGGCCTGCATCTCCATGTAATTCGTCAGCTTGCTCTTCAGCCAAGTCAACTGAGCGCCAGTCGTCCAGCCAGTTGGAGCCATGATCGTGGTGATATATCGAGAGCGGTGAGTTTTGTTCAAAGGGGAAGCAACACACCCGCGTACGTCTTTTGGCAATGATATACCATCCCTTCTAACTGCTCCTTTAGCAACAGATTTTTCGCCCGGATTTCGTTCAAATCACTACTTGCAGAATTTGTCAACGAACTGGGCAATCGATAACTTATCAGCATCAGACATTCCGCCATCACCTTCTCTTCCTCATGGCCGGCGCCCGAATGTTTGGTCGACACAGCCCGTGCCTTCTTTGCGAGCATGCGCTCTTTTTGACGGCACTCGGCTTTAACTAAAACCCTGAGTCATTATTCCTCACTATATTCTCCCCCCACTTCTTTCCTACCCCTTCCCACTCAACAATGACACAGCGCCCCGACTCGGAAACCAACTCCTTCAGCTCGGATCCACACGAGCTGAAGGTGTTGCTTTCCCGTGCGCCACCTTGGTCCAGATGTCGATTGATATGACGAGGATCGCTGCTGATGTGCAGCGTACGTCCGATTTTTCTTGCCTGCCTCCTCACTCATTTTTTTTCCTCCCAGACCGCCTACCTATCGTCCTTGCCCATCACGTCGACGACGCCCTTCAGGGGGTCCCCCAGATGGTCGCCGACCAAGTCGCGGTTCTGGTGCCCTCAGCCACGAGCGGCACCCACAGCTCCGGTATGTGCCCCCTGCTCTTTTTTTTCCTACCTCAACGGTCCACAGATTTATTTGTTCGTGGCGTGCCCATCACTCCGGCTGCCTTGGAGGCTCTCCACCCTCCTGGTACTGGCGACGACGTGTCGTGGCATGTAGTCCTTGTTGGACGGGAGCCCGGAATGTTCCAGAGCGTGTAATTTAATTTAATTTTTCGTCGCAGCACTGCACTGATTCCATTTCACTTAGTACTGCCTCCAACGACTGCGTCAACGGAGTTCCCCAC